>PVQA01001647.1:0-17271 GCA_002980515.1 Fusarium burgessii | reverse complement strand
TGTGCACGTAACGGTCGCCGGCAAAATAGGTAGGCTTACCTCAGATCTTTATGCTTCTTCATTCCCCCTCTGCAAGGCTGAGATGTAACACAACTACATAGCCATTGACTCATGAAATTCCAGGCTATTTACGGCCTGTTTGTCATTGCTGTTCCAGATCATCAAGGTCAAGCTGACCAGGCGGAGCAAATCTGCGGCGTGACTCATCTCAAATACCCTGCTATGCATGAATATATAGAAAATTGAACAGGAGGCATATTTTCTGGCCAAAGATTCTTGGCGGTTTCTTCAGGCTATGAAGCCGATAGTAAGCAAGATTATCGCCTGTCTTTAGTTATTGAGCACCTAATCCCGCCTCATTTTCAACGACACAACATCAAAGATGGCCAGTACTGTAAAACACAAGTTTAATCAACCGTTCTGGAGGAGTGGAAACGCATGCAAATTTCAGAATAAAACCTGGTGTCCCACAATACCCATTCATCAAGTTATTTTCTTCGATAATTCGTATGGTTTCTGCCATTGCCCAGCTGTTGGAGGCGCAGTTGATCAATATCCGATCACTGGGCGACCATCTCATTAAGATTCATTAATAGTCCCATCATGCCATATTATCTGGTCCCCAGTCAATAAGTCCAGTTTCATGTCCCTTGCCTTCCATTAGTGCTTCAAGCTTGTCTTCGACTGTGACCCAACCGTGACGCTTCTGTGAGATAGCATACTTGATTGGATCCTTCCACTCTCTCCACCAAGTTTCCTCGCTCTGAACAATGCATCTCCTGTCAGGCTCCCCGTTCTTTGCCGTAGCGAAGGGCCAGACGGCTTTGGCCACTTCGTATTTGTGTTTGCCAGAGAACAAGCTGGTCACGCTAGTGAAGAACTGATTGACTTTGTCTGGATTCTGTACCACGACACGGCTGTGGGTAACCACGAAGCTGACATCAACCACGCCACGATAATTGAGTGCTGCCACGAGGCTTCTGAACTGTCCTTCGAGCCATGCTGTATCGAGGTTTGTAACGACTCTTTCAAGCGTAAAGAGTTTGATAGAAGCTTGATCCTGAACAAAACGGCGGCACCATTCGTCCAACCCAGCATCGCCAACCTCGGGAAGGACATCAGGCTTCAGACCACCCCGGTAGGCTAGTTCCCCTTCGCCAACACATCTAATATAGTCTAGACGCTGCTGGTCATCATCCGGAACCAGCAGGCTCATGAGGTTAAGTTTGATGTCAAAGTCAACTTTGCGACCACGGCTCCCTCGGATATGAATCTGGGGTTTCGGAGGCACCGAGGCTTGTGCACGGATGAGTGCGACAAGCGCCTCAGGTTTGGCCGATAAATATTCTGCACGCGATGAGAGAGTCTTGTAGTCGTTGGAGAGTTTAAAGAGAGGTGGAGAGTAAAGACGGTAATCAACTCGTGGTAGTCCAGGAGAGCGTGTCGGGCCTTTGTGACTTGTTGCAGCTTCTGAAGTCGGAGCAGGAACAACACTTGATGGGACAGACGGCCCAGAATAAGGCGGTGGTGTTACATGATGCTGTGAAGTCTCACCAGTATGGACTGCGACAGGTGATGAGGACTCAGACTCGATGGCTGCTAACTTGCTATCCATTAAGGATAAAAGGGATCAGTTGGCTATATACTCAACTGAAGATATATGAGAGGGTTATATATTAGCTTAAAGAACAGGTTTCATGAAATACAATAATCTTATATGATAATTTAGAATTGACAAAAAATTGCTCCGTATTACTATTGAAATAGTAAACTTACCTATACCTGTTTGTAACTGCCTAATTAATGTATTTATCGCGGCGTTGAGCGCCACTTCTCAGCCTTGCCCCACCAGTCAATTGCAGTCTCGTTGTGAACACATAGCTCCATACCGAGCTCTGGTTGCTATCTAAACACCCAACATCTGCATTTATTTTGCAGGGCGACCAAACTGCCACATTTCAACATATCACTTCCCTCCCCATAACAAATTCTTCATTACCGTCCCACTCAGCGCCTGCTATTTCGCCAACTCCGACGATGGATTACGAGACGCTCAAGGAACAATGGAGCGAGGTCGAGGACCGCGATGGTGTCCGTCTGAGCTGGAATGTGTTTCCCAGCTCCCGTATGGTATGTTAACAGCTTCATTACGCTCGACGTTGAGCTTACATCGTACAGGAAGCCTCGAGACTCGTCGTGCCCATTGGCGCTCTCTATACCCCTTTGAAGGAGAAGCCCGATACTCCTCTGCTGCACTTTGAGCCTGTTACGTGCAAACAGCCCTGCCGTTCTGTGTTGAACCCATTCTGGTATAATATCCTTCCAAGTGGTTGCTTTGGCTTCACATACTGACCTATTTCTGAAGCCAGGTCGATGTCCGTGCTAGAGTTTGGATCTGCCCTTTCTGCCTCTCGAGAAATCAGCTCCCACCTCACTACAAGGACATTACCGCAAACGCTATCCCCCCTGAACTTCACCCTGCGAATACCACGATAGAATATCGCCTCTCCCGACCCGCGCCCGCACCACCGATCTTCCTATATGTCGTCGATATGTGCCAGGAGGCTGACAGCCTTGCCTCCCTGAAAGAATCACTTGTGATGAGTCTGAGCCTGCTGCCAGAGAACGCTCTTGTTGGTCTCATCACTTATGGCACAATGGTATACCCTTCACTTCCCCATCAAGATGTTATGCCACTAATATCTGGATAGGCCCATGTTCATGAAATCGGCTATGAGGAATGCGCCAAGTCTTATGTTTTCCGAGGTAGCAAGGAGTATGCTGCCAAACAAGTCCAGGAGATGCTTGGTCTGTCATCCGCTGGCCTAAGGCCCGGCATGCAACCTCAGCCTGGCCGGCCATTCCCTGCCGGTCCAGCATCTCGTTTCCTTCTCCCTGTTCAACAAGCCGAATTCCAGCTGACCAAAGCTCTCGAATCCCTTCAGAAGGACCCCTGGCCAGTGGCAAACGACAGACGTAGCCTTCGATGCACCGGAGTCGCTCTCAGCGTCGCCGTCGGTCTTTTGGAGTCATCCTTCCAGAATGCAGGAGGACGCATCATGCTATTTGCTGGAGGCCCTGCTACGGAAGGCCCTGGCATGGTCGTGGGACCTGAGTTGAGAGAGCCTATTCGATCTCATCACGACATTGATCGAGACAATGTCAAGTATTACAAAAAGGCTCTGAAGGTATGTCATTCATCGCATTCGCTTTTTTGAATTGACTCTGATCTCTCGTCATAGTTTTACGAAAACCTAGCCAAACGAACCGCACACAATGGTCACATCATTGATATCTTTGCTGGTTGTCTGGATCAAGTCGGTCTCCTTGAAATGAAGGGCCTGTGCAACTCAACTGGCGGCCATATGATCTTGACTGATAGTTTCACTTCCTCTATGTTCAAGCAATCATTTGTGCGAATCTTTGAGAAGGATGGCGATGACAATCTCCTCATGGGTTTCAACGCAGTGCTGGAAGTTCTGACCACAAAGGAACTGAAGGTCACAGGTCTCATTGGACACGCAGTCTCTCTCAACAAGAAGTCGATCTCGGTGGGTGAGACTGAATGTGGAATTGGCAACACATGTTCTTGGAAGATGTGCGGTATTGATCCCAAATCAAGCTACGGAATCTACTTTGAGATCGCCGGCCAAGGTCCTGCTACACATCAACAAGCACCACAGAAGGGCATGATGCAGTTCCTGACGTATTATCAGCACTCATCCGGCCAGTTCCACCTCCGCGTCACGACTGTCGCCCGCAACCTTAGTAGCCCTGCCGGAGACCCAGCGATTGCGCAGTCCTTCGACCAAGAAGCCGCTGCTGTCCTCATGTCGCGAATTGCTGTCTTCAAAGCTGAGGTCGACGACGGTCCGGATGTCCTACGCTGGGTCGACAGGATGTTAATTCGTCTCTGCTCCAGATTTGCGGACTACAGAAAAGACGATCCCTCATCCTTCCGATTGGAGAAGAACTTCACATTATACCCACAGTTCATGTTCCATCTCAGACGAAGCCAGTTCCTACAGGTGTTCAACAACTCCCCTGATGAAACTGCCTTTTACCGTCATGTGCTCAACCATGAAGATGTTAGCAATTCACTTGTGATGATCCAGCCAACTCTGGACTCCTACACCTTTGACCAGGATGGAGGCCAGCCAGTTCTTCTAGACTCGGCCTCTATTCAACCAACTCACATCTTGCTTCTCGATACTTTCTTCCACATTCTCATCTTCCACGGCGAAACAATTGCTGAGTGGAGAAAGGCCGGTTACCAAGACCAAGAAGGTTATGAGAACTTTGCTGGCCTGCTGGAACAGCCCAAAGAAGACGCTCGCGTAAGTTCACCTTGTTCCCTATCTTACTTCATAGCTTACCTCATCTAGGACCTCATCACCGATCGCTTCCCTCTTCCTCGATTCATTGTTTGTGATGCTGGCGGTTCTCAGGCTCGATTCCTCCTGTCCAAGCTTAACCCATCTACTACACACACCACTGGGCCATACGGTGGTGTTGGTGCCACAACTGCTCAAACAATTTTCACAGACGACGTGTCTCTGCAGACCTTCATGGACCATTTGATGAAGTAAGTCTTCAGAAATCCCGCTGATTAACCATATCGAATTTAGCTAACAAATTGTCTAGGCTTGCAGTGAGCGGTACCAATTGAGGTGGCTAATAAACAGCTATGTTGTTGACAAGCCGCCATCTCAAGACGTTAGTGAAAGATCAAGTCTTGTACAATGCAGCGTAGATGGTAACGACATGATGCTGATGAAGCCCGGAATTTTAGTTGAAGAATATTATAATAATCAAAATTCGAAGCCATCCCTTCGCAAATAGATCCATGCTGGACCTAATGTGCTGAACGTGATTGCAATTCACTGAAATGAATGAGAGAGACTAACACGTGATACTCGCTGACTCATCAAAGATCTCGCTTCTGTTTTAGGGCAGATTCAAGCATGGTGGGGCGCACAGCTTTTTTAGTTTTGATTCTTCGCGACAACTTCAACTTTTCTTTTCGATTAACCTGCCAGTCCCTTACTTCCGGCACGCAAACCTCGAGCCTCTGCCGACTTTCACGACACAAAAATGCGTTCGTCCCCCCCTGAATACGAGGCACGATTATCTTGCTTACACGATGAATAGCTCCCAAGTTCGATCCCAATGAGGTCAAGGTGATGTACGTTGATTCCATCGCAGTACTTCAACAAATTCGAAACTGACATATTGTAGCCACCTCCGCGCCACTGGTGGTGAGGTCGGTGCCTCCTCTGCTCTTGCTCCCAAGATCGGTCCTCTGGGTCTCTCCCCCAAGAAGGTCGGAGAAGACATTGCCAAGGCTACTGGCGACTGGGTACGACTTTCACTTCAGTTCCCTTGTGCATTGGAGCATAACTAATAATTATGTTTAGAAAGGCTTGCGCGTGACTGTCAAGCTCACTATCCAGAACCGTCAGGCCGCCGTGTCGGTTGTGCCCACCGCTTCCTCCTTGATCATCAAGGCTCTCAAGGAGCCTCCTCGTGATCGCAAGAAGGAGAAGAACATCAAGCACAACAAGTCTGTCAGCCTTGACGAGGTCATCGAGATCGCCCGCACCATGCGATACAAGTCTTTCGCCAAGGAGCTCTCGGGTACTGTCAAGGAGATCCTCGGTACCGCCTACAGTGTTGGATGCCAGGTCGATGGCAAGCCTCCCCAGGCTATCATCGATGCCATCAACAGTGGCGACATCGACAGTAAGTTACAAACGCCCTGCTTCAGACTTCTTATACTAACGTGCCCTAGTTCCTGAGGAGTAAACTTTTTCTCACCACATAGCCAAAACCCTACCAATATGAGAAAAGAACAATACACTCAATGATCGATGGCAGCTCGTGTCCAACTGTTTCCCTTGCGTTCCTGTGTTCTCGTTCGAATTGGTGAACCCTTGACTCACTCTGAAATCTACCATCATGCTCTGTGGTTTATTTCTATTTTTGTGCAAGGAAGAGAAATCATAGCCCAATACTCACCGCGACATACTAGCAATCAAGCTCTTGTGGATGTAGCGGTCCATCATCATGGCGATATGACCCAAAAAATCTTAGCTGCAACGTTAAAATACATGTAATCAAATTTTATCCTACCTCCTCTTAGTGTCAGAAGATTTGAGACCTTGAATTAGGGGCGAGAATAAACTGATTAAAGAGCCTGCTAAGTTTATCCTAAACTTACTTAAATATTTTTGTCACGTAGGATCAAGGCCTTAAGTTTTCTGCCATCCCCTAGCTCCTTTCTAAATTTGCTTTTGTGTGGTTCTCGTAAGCTGCCTGGCGGTTCACTTTAGTCAATTTACTTGGACAATCTGCAATCTAGGCTTCTCGTAAGGGACTATGAATGGCATTGTATTAAGGGGCGAGGGTCATGGTAGCTACCATCGTTCATACCTTAGCCTATCATGTCCACTTTTCAAGGTACAACATATGGTATCCAGAGATGCGCGAAGTTCCGACCAGCCATCTTTCGAAGGAGCACAAGTTTCAATCACGCACAATCTGACCACAGTTGCTTATGAAAAACAGACAATCTGAAACCCTGCAGAGTTCTACACGATTAGAGAAAGGACTTGGTTAAGGCGATGCAAGCTTTCAACGCTCTAACCACCACCAGTAAGTATACCAGTGATACAGTACTAGATAGCCGATAGATTCAATAGTCGTATTTGAGGATATACATAGATCATATCACCCGCATCCGCAGACATGGGTCAGGTAGATTTCCTGGGAGCAATGGCCCCATTCACAACGCCTCGCGAGGGCTGGCATGGATGGATCCAATGACTATCCGGGCATGCTGCAGTAACCTCTTGAGGGCGCAGGGGCCTGCACATACAGTACACACATACATGCATGCATGCATGCAGCTCAGCCAGGAGCAATACTCGCTTGGTATGTGACATTTTAATTTCGAGATACTTGATTAGGCCACCATTTCTTTTCTGCGCCGAGTATTTATCTGGGCCGAATGCTAGGTTGACGCAATGTTTAATCCGGGGTACAAGCTGTCGTTGGTTGAGCCCGTTGGGGAAGTGGGCAGCGTAAGGTAGTAAGCATGTGGATGATGGATGGGATGGATGGATCATGGCATGAGTGGTCTGCCCGCGCTTATTATGGTACAAGCCGAGCTGGAGATGAATGCCCCTCTTCTCTTCAAGTTTGAGGTGCTTTTGAGGTGCCTCTGTGACTCCGTCTTTCCCGCCCCAATGTGGGACTCCCTGGCCCCCGCCGTCACAGGGGCTCCACTAACCACGGGCCTTGCTCCATTCAACCTGGCGCTAACTGCCTGTCGAGGAACAAACGTGCCCATCCGTCCATACTTACCTAACTTAGTGCCGACCGATACCTATTACCTTAGAGCTCTTTTGTCAACTGCTTGACTTGACAACCAACTCCAGCATTCACTTGACCGAGATTTAGGGATCTGAGACTGTTATCAGACTCTGATGCCCTCACTACGAATAGGAACTCCGCTGTGAGACCATGAACGCGATAACCCTTTCCCGTGCGACTTGATCTCCGGTCCTTCTGCGATAGAATCTATAGACACAGCTTTACAGTGTCGTCTGGAAACGCCCGACTCTCTTTTTCCTCTCTTTCCAGCACCACGGTTAATCTGCCATTTTCGAAACATCGCAAGGTGTTCTCATGTCATCTTGAAATTTCTGGTTTTCTGGTGTGTCGCTGGCGCTACCCTCGCCTTTCTAACTCGCCCAGATGCTGGTCAGCAGTCACCTCGACACTTCAATACCAAGCGCAGCCGCCAGCCATGCCCTTTAACCAACAGGCCATGAACTACAGATTTCTATCAGTGCCTTTCGTCCTGCGTTTTCAGTCAGTTTTGTTTACTCGCCAATATACCCCGTTGTCATGTTACCTCTCCTTCAAATGTCCCCTCACGCGGTGACGCCGCCGCAGTCGAATCTCGATGCCTTCTCCACGTTCTCAAACAACGACGCCTCCTCTTTCAACGACCACCACACCCGCAATGTCCCAGCGCCATATCAACAGTCTTTCGCGATTCGCACTTCTCGACCTCAGCGACACAGTATCTCATACGGCTCAGCTCTTTATCCACCACGCCAAGAGCATCACCTACGACGAAAGACGCCAAACGGTACTGTCGACGCCGGATATGACGGCTCGCCGTCGCTGTTCTCGCATGGTCCTCCGCCTTCAAAACATCTAATTCTGCCCCGGTCAGCGACTGCTACGGCGTTTCCTTTAACGGGCCCATTAATACGCCAATCTCATTTCAATACGGGCGTCGACTACCATCGTCCATCCTCGGTCGGCAACATAGGCCTCAGCGATGACCTGCAAGCCCGTCCCGGATCTTCCTCTTGGGCTTATGGGGGCGATGCGGCATTGCACCATGGTGCCCTTCCCACTAATCACTATGGCCTTCATCAAGCCGAAGGCCAATATATTCCTCAAGGCCAACCTGAAGCGCAGGGCGTATTTCCCAATCTTTATCAACCAATAATAAGAGCTCACGAATATAATGTCAGGGCGTTTTGCCCGCCTCCTATAGTCATGAACGAGTCGCTGCCTTTCGGTCAACCGGGCATGCATACGCCATGGAACTATCACGGCCGACCCGGCCTTGTCTCAGCAAGGCACCTTCAACAGCAGGACCTGCGCCCTTTCCACCAACATGGCGCTTCTGATCTCGCACTTCATTCTCCCTTTGCCTCAAGTTTTGACTCGGAGACGCAGCATCATCCTGGATTCGACTCTGGCATGCCTGCACAGTCATACACCCGGCCACCTCATTTAAGCAGCCAACAAGGATTCAGGGAGAAAGTATTGTTACAAGCACACAGGGTCTACTTCGATCTACTGGCGTACGCACAAACCATCCGAAAGCCACAAACAACCAAAGGAGCAGCAGGCCACAACACATCACCTAGGCTTCTTGTTTACCCTAAACCTCCAAAGCCATCTTTAAGAATCTCTGAAGCCTCACTTGGACACGATGCTGCATTATTCAAGACCTCTTCTGAAAATAGTTCATACCAAGACTACCACTCAAGGGGGCACGTGGTACCTTACTTTCAAGGGCCTTATAACAGCTACTCTTCCACGGGCAATTCGACACTATTCGCGGCAGCAAAGTCTATTTTAGACATGCTCGGCAGTCTCTGTGAACAGAGTAGCTGGAGCTGGATCGATGGGATTATGCTAGGGGGGTGTCTGCACTATGGTCTAGATCAATATCAAGAGGCACTGGAATGGTTCTCGAGAATTACCGCCCTTGACTCGAGGTAAAACTCTCCTCCCAAGTGAACTGTCAAGTGGCTGTTCATTAGTCTGACCCTTTCGCAGTCACGTCGAGGCAATTACGAACAAAGCCGCCACCCTTTATTGTCTCGGTCGTCAAGACGAGGCCGAGAAACACTGGATCAGAGCTGTGGAAGTGCAGCCCAGTTACTTAGAAGCTGCTGAGCATCTTGTTGGACTTCTTTACAAAAAGCGTAGCAAAGAAGCCGTCGAGATCATCGATCATGTTCAAAACGCTTTAAGAGTATCTTCGGTATGTAGTCCATAAGGGAAGGCTGGTAGCAGTCAGCTTGCTGTTCACTATAGGCCTTGGCAGGTGCACAGCGCCTGGATTGCGAGAGTACTGACACGAAACAGGCACAGAATCAGCAAATCGGATCTCACGACCAACTGGGGAAACCTCCTGGTTTTGCATCAAGCGGTTATGCCATTCTTGGGAAGGAGAATGGGCGTATTCTAGCTCTCATACATGCAAAGGGAACTATGCTATACAGCCTCAAAGATGTGAACAGGGCATCAGAGGCCTTTGAAGAAGCCGTCTTGATCAGTGTAGGTCGTCAGATGACAGGTATACAAGATCTGGTTCGTCGAATCCAGACTGCTCTATCACCAACAGAAACTGCAGTGTCGTATGGGAACCCTAGACATGGCACACGACCCTTGTTACTCCCCCCTGAGCGGGCTCGTCATACTGCACAGCTGGTCTTCGGCGGCACCGGCGCTTTGCCGGGGTTGCAGTATGTAGTCGAAGGTTCAACCAAGCGAGCTGCCGTACAGACCACGAGCAATTCGCTGTTATCACTGGCAAAGATATTCCAAGACTCCTTATCAAGCGGGCAGGGAACTCCGAACATTCTACGACGACCTTCTGGGGTCGAAGATATCCTAGCTCTTTACTATCTATCGCTGTCTCTCCAGGAAAGCCCTTCCACAGCTAATAATGTTGGCATCCTCCTCGCCGGTGTCCAACAGACAGCATCAAATCCCCCGACTCCGAATGTCGACATGCCTGCTCACTCGAGCATTCCCGGCATTGTACCAGGCAGCGGTCTAGCTTTAGCTTTGGCATACTATCACTATGGTCTACGCCTGGATCCCAAGCATGTTCATCTACACACGAACCTGGGTAGTTTGCTCAAGGATATTGGGCAGTTGGATCTTGCGATACAAATGTACGAACAGGCGGTCGCATGCGATGGGACTTTTGATATTGCCTTGACAAATCTTGCCAACGCAGTCAAAGACAGGGGACGCATCAACGATGCAATAACGTACTACAAACGTGCTGTGAGCTCCAATCCGGAATTTGCCGAAGCCGTTTGTGGGCTTTCCACAGCTCTCAACTCTGTTTGTGACTGGAGAGGTCGCGGTGGAGTCATATTGAAGTCCGGCAAATATGACCGTTGGCACGTTGACGAGAAAGGTTTGCTCATCGATGCTCGTTCTTTCGGGCATGACAGTGGTCTCATCAAACGCGTTGTACGCATTATCAATCGCCAGTTGAGTGACGCATCGCATTGGGGTCAGGGGGTTCTCGACGAGAAGCAAATCGCCTCGTTTTCACGACAGATTAAGGATCTGGGCCTGGTCACATCGTTCGACCCTGAGCAAGCTTTAAAGGGCTGGAGCAACAAACCATGGGAGGGTTCGCGCGTGATACGCTTGATAGAGCGTGCAGCTCGTGCAACGCAATGGAAATGGTACCACAATCAGCATGTCTCTCGCATTCAAGTGCAGACCCAGTACACTCGACTTCGGTTACCCAATGGACTCAGCGTTCCTTCAGCACCAACCGTCCTGCCCTTTCACACTTTCACGTGCCCGTTGTCGGCAAAGGACATCAGAGTCATTTCACAACGCAATGGTATACGAATATCGTGTTCGACGCTACGGCTACCATGGCTACCTTCCACAGTCTACCCTCCACCGCCTCCCCCTAACCCCCAACTCAATATAGGCTACGTATCGTCGGACTTCAACAATCACCCCCTAGCTCATTTGTAAGCTCCTCTATCTTTTCAATGCATCGCCGATTTTCTAACCATGTCGAACTGATATTTAGGATGCAATCCGTGTTTGGATTCCACAATCCCAAGCGGGCGCGCGCTATTTGCTATGCTACCACTGCGAGCGACCGATCTGTTCATCGACAGCAAATCGAGAGAGAAGCTCCTGTCTTTCGTGATGTTAGCAGTTGGCCCGCAGACAAATTGGTAGAGCAAATCATCAAAGATAAGATCCATATCCTTGTCAATCTCAACGGCTATACAAGAGGAGCACGCAACGAAATCTTTGCTGCAAGACCCGCGCCAGTCCAGATGTCTTTCATGGGTTTTGCCGGTACTTTGGGTGCTGAGTGGTGTGATTACATCTTGGCAGATAGCACAGCCATTCCACCTGAGACCCTGCGGCCTTGGCGTGGAAACTTCAAGATCACTGATGTCTTCAAGGATGATACGGAGGGCGAGCAGGAGGACTGGATGTACTCGGAGAACATCATATACTGCCGAGATACCTTCTTCTGTTGCGATCATGCTCAGTCATGCGATTCGGGCGAACGTTCGGTTACTTGGGAACAAGAGCAGAAGCGTCGCTGGAAGATGCGGAAGGAACTTTTTCCTACTCTAAGTGATGACACTATTATCATGGGTAATTTTAATCAGCTATACAAAGTACGTCCAGCGCACTCATCCAGCTCTTTCCCAGCATTTCACTGACTAGTTTTGAACAGATCGAGCCTACAACCTTTAGAACATGGCTACGAATCTTGGCCCAGGTTCCGAAGGCGGTCATATGGCTACTTCGATTCCCAGAGCTTGGGGAAGCCAATCTGCGGCGGACCGCTACGGCCTGGGCTGGGGAAGAAGTGGCCAGTCGTCTGATTTTCACGGATGTTGCGCCAAAAAGCCAGCATATCTCGAGGGCTCGGGTGTGTGATCTGTTTCTCGACACTCCTGAGTGCAATGCCCACACAACAGCAGCAGACGTTCTCTGGTCAAGTACGCCCCTACTCACACTTCCTCGATACCCTTACAAGATGTGCTCCCGCATGGCTGCGTCAATCTTGAAGGGCGCTCTACCAAAATCAGATGAAGGCCGGGAGGCTGCAGCAGAACTAATTGCTGGGAGTGAAGAGGATTATGAGCAGCGTGCAGTCAAACTCGCCACCGACCTCAGCTATACCATATCAGCGAGCGGTTATGGCCAGGGTGAAGGTCGCCTGGCCGATATACGCAAGTTGTTGTGGGAAAGCAAATGGCATTGCCGGCTCTTTGATACCAAACGATGGGTTAATGACGTTGAGACAGCCTATGAGCAAGCGTGGCAGCGATGGGTTGCTGGCGAAAGCGGCGACATTTATTTATGAATGGAACGATGAGTGAGGCAGTTCACAGTGATGGGTATGGAACGGAAAGAGATTTACACAAGCTGGACGATCCGGTTAAAGGTCAAGGGTATGAATGTTTAGATGAGGCGCATGGGTAAGCCGGAGCATGCAATTGAGGTATATCTCGGAATGGCGTTGAGTGGGATGATTTCTTTACTATGTTGATGTCGCACATGTGTAGTTGCTCTCTCGTTCGCAACAATTGGGGTCGGTCTCCAGGCATATTCTCTAAAAGTGCCAGTTCATCGATTCGATGCATTATCTCCTGACTGACACGTCGGCACTACTACTAATTCACTCTATTTGTAGAATTACAAAGAGTATGGGGGGTGATGGCATATATCTGCTTGTGTCATCATTCTTCACCATGCTTGTTAATCGGTTATCCGACAAGAGACAGTACCCTGCATTCATTCACACATAGGTTTTTTTTCCCTTTCTTTTTCTTTTTCTAGCGGCAGCTAAACGGCCATTTATCCAGGAGAGGTCAGTAGTTTGTGTGATGATGTTGGTTGTTGGTTCGCTGTAGGGTGGGTGGGTGTGATGGATTAAGTGGTTGACATCCATCATAATAAGGGAGGGCCTTGAAAGGTCGAAAAGACTCCGGATGCGGTTGGTTCTGGAGCAGATCATCCGCAAGAGGAAAATGATGTGACAATGACCCAAGCTGAGATCAGGGTAATCAGCAAGGATTTGGACAAGATGACAGGGGATAGGGTCGTATTATTGGAGGATGCAGACGTCAACTGAGAACCCAGCTGAGCTGAGCTGAAAAGCCGTTGTCCGTTTCCTTGGCGTGTTCCAAGAAGAGTTTGGACTCTGAAGGGAGGCCTGGCGCCACAACGTTTTTGATTTTTAGTGGCCGGTGTTGAATGGAGTTGAATTAGGGGCTCCATCAACGTCCGGGCGGGGGAGGACGGGACTATTGACAATATCGTCATCTGGCCACCGGAGTCTGCCTCATTTGGTCAGATATTTATTTAGAGTAGGTAGTACTCACCAAAGGGCAAATGTGGCAGGCATGGAAAGGAAGGCCTTGTTATTCTGTCCACCTTGGTCTGGATACTGACTGTTGTCTTGCATACAGATAGATGCCAGAGGAGGCTGCTGCTACCAACTTCCATTATCAATCATTAAACAATATGACAGCTTGTTGAATGTAACCACACCCCGATTGAGATGTAGATCTTATTTATGTAGTAAAGCTAAGGCTGGCGGATCCCTATGGCCTTCTCTCCTTTCAACACTATGGCATCAACATGGACTCCAATACTGAATGGTGAGTCTGATCATCATCACTAAACAAACGCAGACTGGGATGAACTCGGTGTTTTCTTTCCCCTGACTTCCCTACCTATGCATACCTGGCGCTTGGAGGATGCCCATGCCCGCCCGTGCTGTCTGTGAGTGATCCAACGCATGGTCTGATCTGATCTCGGCAGACGCCTTAGCCCTTGGCCTGGATAATCTTTCATTTAGACGAGCCCGCCCGCCCGTTTTTGTTTCGTTTCGTTTCGTTTCCAATGGAGCAAAACTGCAGCGTTGCTATGACCCATCGTCGTTTATTCAACCCCCTGCTCATTCAATCCTGTGCGGGTTAGCATTCTCCGCACCTGATTAAACGTGAACGAACGGGCTGTAACGTACATTAGTTAGCAGGGAGAAGTTAATTAGATCAGAACTAAAGAAGATGATGTCCGTGACGGATTAGGGTCTAGATATTATTCGGATGTCCAGGAGAGTGCCCATCCATCGATCACTCTGCATTTGGATGCAGCAATCTTATTTTGCTATCCGTTGCAACGGTAGTCGGACGAACGAGTCAGGCCTTGGAAGGTCACCACCGCTGTTTGTTTGTCTGATCTTGTATGGTCTCGTCTGGTCTGTTTTGGTCTGGGATAAATAAAATCAGGGATAGAAATCTCTCACTCATCCGCCCTTGAGCTTCGGGAATGGGCAGTTAGAAAAAGAGAAAGCTTCTGGTCTGCTTTCAATAAAAATTCGCGATTTTTCAAAAGTACCTTGAAGCAGTCGAGAAGGTTTAGTTAGGGTTTGTTGATTATGACTGAAGCGAGAATCAGAATGGTTATGATCTCCCTAGGCCGAACACATTCGGGAGTGCACTGTCAAAAGGCCCGAGGCACAATCAATAAAGAATGGAAGCCCAAGCAAAAGATCGGCCAGTAGGTAGTGCACTAAGAGAAGTCTAGTGCACCTTTGACTCTGCTGACTACACATAGCATTGGATCCGCCTGTTAATCCGAAGATCCCAACCAAGTGGCTCAAAAGTGTTGTTGCGTCCCTAGCGCAGGTAGTGTAGACCTGCACTGTAGCATTGGCATTGGCATTGACAGTAGCCACCCGTTGACGATGATCGCCCTGCTTCATACCCCGGTCCTAGCCAAGTCTCCGCTAGACGTCAATGCACAGGACGAGCTGGTCCACAGCGCATACGCTGGTAGCGATGGTGACGGTGAAGTCTGCAACCCTGGCTTTGAAACGACTCAGTGAAATCAGGTAGTAAATTTATTCGATCCATGTTCCTAGTAACAGATAGAGACTATCTATTTCTAGTGACTGACCATTTTACATAGTCGTAGTTAATTACTTGATCATTGGATGGCATATAAGCGTTAATCTGTTCGTCTATCACAGTCTACTTGTATTAATCTGTCTATCAGAAACGCATCGTAACTTGCCTACCCACATACACGAAGCGGTCGAACCGAAATGGCGGATGGGCCGATGAATGGGTTTGAAGGGAGGTTTGTTCGTATTGTATGTATCGCTTGGATAGACACAACACTTTAGGCAATATGGAATTCTGATTTGTCTCTATCCACTCCAAAGTGCCCCTGAATGACAATTGAGATGTCACTTTTGAGAATTACCTGCTACCTTGACCTCCAGACCCAGACACAGACCCAGCAACAGACCACAAGCTTGAACGAGTGTTAGTTATGAACTCGGGCTAATGGATGACAATATCATACAAGCCAGCGGCGTTGGACGTGAAGGCGTATCAAACTTTAAACAGACGAGTGACTTACCAAATGCGACAGTTAGAGGTTGGAATCAAGGGGGACGCTATAGTGGCTTAGTAGACGGTAAGGTCCGAGTGAGTTGGGCCGATGGTAAACATCTGGGCTGCCTGCCGATATCTGTCGATACTTTCTTTCTCCGTAGTCTATCTACCTGTCACTTTGACAACAGCCCAGTGAACGAACGAAGACGGTGCCGTCGGGCTTGTCACTTGTCGCCCACTTACGCAACCAACCTAACAGCCAGCGTTATGTTGTCGGCTGTTCAGTGATTCCTCGGCGCCTGTTTGAATGACGTGATATCCAATGAGGACCATGATAGATGGACAGTTGAGTTTCGTTTACCTGTGAAAGGTGGAGCAAGTCCTCCAATTGTTGAGTTCATGGAAACGACTGCGGCAATAAGCCCAAACTGATTACTGGTAAATATAACAGCTGCCTGGAGAAGCACAAACTCAAGCAGCTTATCGCACCGACTCGCCGATATTTTGTTGACACTTAAATTAACAAGCACAATGATAGATACCTACCTAGCTACAATACTCACTCAAAAGGAAGAATGGCTTTTCACCTACGTGACCAACAAGACTGCAAACACCAGTGTGACTCTGGACCTTATTTTCCATTCCACAATCCTGCTACGGGCCCGCACAGGCGAGTCCTTGGCGGAGCTCGATTTGCAATCATGAACTCAAGGGCTCAACCGCTTCCAGCCCAGAACAGACCAGACCAGAAGCCGTTCAAGATCTAGGTACAACGCCATAGCAACAAGTCAGGAACTACACAGTAGCTCCAACGAGGCAACCCCGAAAGGATAGTTCCAAGGCATCCAAGCAGAGTGTGAGTGGCATGAGAAATGGACCTTAATTAGATTCTGTGGTGGGTAGGGAGGCAATGCTTTTCGAGAGATGTGTCGATCAACAGCGTGAACAGTTACTGTTAAGGTTTTGTTTCTAAATTTTTATTCTCTTAATCCTTCTCTATCCGTTGAACACATTTCTTAAATATTGAACTTTGGCTAGAAAGTATTTCCATTTGGAACCTTGATCAGAGCACCAGCTTGTGTTGTTGATACCCGCAAGCATTTTAGTAGGTAGACCCGGAGTTCATCGCATCCGGCCAACGTTCAGCCAACCAACTAACCTGTCAGTAAAGTTACAGTGAGAATTGCCCTTCTGTTGCCGCTACGAGAAGTCCTGGGCTACATCTGTCAGTCAGTCAGTCATTCATTCAGTCACTGAGCGAGAAGTGTCGCTTTGACAGCAGCCCAGCCAGCGAGCGGGTCAAAGACGCTTAACCAATCCCGTCTCGATCCATGTTTATCCTCACCCCACCCATTCTCTCCCTGGGATTATTTACACCCTGCAAACAACCTTTCACTGGCTTCACGCCCCAAAAGTGATTTGAGATAAACCAGATTTACGCCCCCCCTGGCTAAGAGCGCCACTGCGCCAAGTGAACTCGACAGCGGACATCCTGGTGGCAGATCAAGAAAGTTAGTTTGTTGACTGGGGGGGG
>PVQA01001646.1:0-14049 GCA_002980515.1 Fusarium burgessii | reverse complement strand
GTTCTGGATCCTATCATGAGCTGGTTAAACAGCGCTTCAAACTCGCGAATATGGATGACCGCACTCGGCATTCCAGGCGACGACCCATATCGCTCCAAAAGCACGGCTTCAGAGATGAGGAATTCGCATGTCCCCAAATTGTTCAGAGAATCAACCAAACGCGAACATCTGGGCAATGGTGGCGTATTTGAAGTCTCATTATATGAACATAACAACACTCTATACGCCGTCAAGAAAGCGAGAAAGGATTATCCTGGTGGAGGAAAGATTGCCTTTCAAGAGATTCAAGTTGTTAGCAAACTCCTTCTCCGACATCACACAAACATCATCGACATTCGAGGCTGGGACTGGAATAACGATCAAATGCCGGTTCTTTTTACTCATTTCGCCGAGCAAGGAACTTTGAGAGATTTTCTCCAGCGCAATAAAGATCTCTCCTACACAAGGAAACGGCACTTTGCCATCGACATTGCTTCAGGCCTCCATGCTCTCCATGCTGCTGATATTGCTCATGGTGATATCAAACTGATTAATACTTTAGTTTTTCCAGACCCGAGGGTTCCTGGGTCTTGGATTGCAAAAGTTTCAGACTTCAGTCACTCTGTCTTCGGCCTCTCGCTGCGTCGACAGACTGCATATCCTGGAACAGTTCTATACAATGCACCCGAAGTCCGAGATCGAAATTCCCATATTCCTTCCCATGAGCTGATCCGCTGTGAATCTTTTTCATATGGACTCCTACTCTGGGAGATTCTATCTGATGGCGAAGAGTATATCAATCCTGCTTGGATTGGCGGAGAACCCGAGAAGGAGGGGACAGCACAGCGAGAATCGTTTCTGCAACGACTGCCTAAAAATGGCCTTCTTAATCTTGCTTTGTATTTTCTACGCTCCAAGGTTGGTTGTTCGTTAAGTGTAGATGTGAATCTCTTCTATAATGTTTTTGAGATGACACTCAAAGATAACCCGGCCTATCGGAAGGATCTAGCCACAATCGCCACAAAGCTGGACTTCAGTGACAGGTAAGTCACCAAATAGTACTTGATGAGCAATTATCCTATGTATATCTTGCTGACATTTGGTTTATGTGCAGGGCCAATATTGTGCAGAGCTCAGCGGACTCATCCCTCGAGAAAATCAATGTCTGGGTAAGTCATCCTTAAACTATTGAAAGGTGGTCTTTGAATGCTAATCTTGATGAAAAGGACTTCAATCCATGGCAGAAGGAGCCTTGGGTATCCAAAGAACAGTTTGTCGGCGAGCTACAGGACAACTTGTCTAATCCACGACAACCAAATCATGCCGAGTTCCACTTTCTCATGTCGAGATGCTACACAGAAGGTTATGGAGTTTCTCGCAGTATACCAACCGCTGTAAAACACCTGGTCGAGGCTTCTAAGCTAGGGTCAATCGATGCCATTTGGATCCTTGAGGCCTGTCGAGATCGTCTTCCGGGCCTAGACCACTTCGACCGCAAGACCGAAAGTCCTAGTCACGAGAGCCAAAATTCAGTTCTTGCAACCGTTTGGCAGATTGTATCAGTAGCTGATACCCTCGCGACCAACACCTATCCCACAGACCAGCAGACCACCGCAAGTGGAGAGTTTCCGGCGTATCTATATGCCTGGAACACCATATCTGCGCGATATACCATCGAGCGCCAGTTCACAGTCCAATTGGGAGATGGAAGAACAAAATTCAACTGGCTCAGTGCAATTAATGGAGTAAGGGACATCGCCATCCGAGCAAAGCACTATGGCGTCCTCCTTTGCAACGTCAACGTTCAGTATCCTACTCTACTATCTCCAAACACGACAGCACCCTTCTTGGAAGTGTGTGCTAGTCTTGGGCTGGAGACTTATCTTGGAAAAGAACACTTACTTGCCCCGCAAGACTCTCAGTTCACGGACACCAGCTACAGAAGTCAAGGGCAGTTCTATCTTCGTCTCTTAGTAACAGCCGCGAGACATGGGCAATGGGCATTGATCAAGTACCTCATCAAGCTGATGCGGGATATACTTCTCGAACAAGGGTCAGAAATACCTCCTCAACTTGAGACGGAAACCGGAGAGTCACCATTGCACTACCTTGCTAGTCTAAACGCTTCGCATGAAGAGAGGGTGGCATACATTCGAGAGCTGCAGGACTTGGGCCACGATATTAATGGTATCCTAACGGCTAGAAGCTGGCTCTTACCATTCGGTATCGAGCTTTATGGAACGCCTCTTCAAGTTGCTATACGCTGCAAGTGCCTCCGAACCGTCAAGGCACTGGTCGAAGCTGGAGCAGATGTCTCTTTGAGCTATGGAGACGCACCACCACCTTTGATCTTGGCCACATCACTGCACTGTCGTCTCATCGTTGAATATCTTATAGATATATCTTCTGGCGCGCGTAAAGCCATAGACTCTATTGGAGCACCTACGAAAAAGGGCTGGTTCGAGCATCTCCTTCCAGAGGTCGAAGAAGACTATCGTCTTTATAATCTGGTAGCAACAGCGCGACTTTTCATTGACAGATTCCTGACAGCAGACGAGAACGGACATTCCTCATGGATGTCCGAGGATTTTGACGGATCTCCACTCCTTGAAGCTGTAAGGAAAGGCCAGAAGGACCTCCGTATCTTTGCAACCCTGATCAAGCTTGGCTTTGGTCCTCATTCCGTCCTGGGACGCTGGAAATTGCTCGAATTAATTCTATCTCAAGACAAGAAAGATCCGTTTCGAGTACAGCTTCTACAACTTTTACTCAGCCGAAGAGACATCGAGAGAGCTATTGCTTTGGTGGGACTTCCAGAGTCTCTGGGATCTCGTTGGAGTAACTGGATTGATGGCTGGGCTGATTTCTTCCAGAATATCCAATGCGGAGACTATGGACACATATTAGGACTTCCCTTGATGCACTTCCTCGTCCAGAATGGCGATACTGAGATAATCAACCTCATCCTCACCTTCTACCGCCATGTCGCGCCTGGACTTGTTTCACAAAGGAACAGCAAGGGTCTTAGCCCATTTCATCTTGCGATGCTACAAAATAACAAACCTCTCTTCTGGGTCTTGATGGATCCCATTATATCGAAACTTCGAGCGATGGACATTCAGTTCAGCAAGAGGAGTCTTCGAGATATAGCTCAGGAAACAATTGACACAAAAATGTCTAGAAAGAGGGTCAAGAACTTGTGCACAAGATGGGGCATGTCCTGGGATAGTTGGAAAGCGACCTTCGATCTTAACCTTACATATCGTGGTCCTGAGTGGCAAGTGTTACAGTTGATCGCGACCAGGGAAGCAAGCAAACGCCGTGCTCAACTCGTCTTCAACACACAGGACGTCAAGATGTTTGAGCATGAGGCTTCCGTCCACGTAGCATTCTCGAAGGGCCACCAGTCAGAAATCGCCAGACAACTTGAGAAATACGCTGTATGGTCTCTGGAGTGGGAAGCGTACGGACTGAACAAAGCAGAAGACATTTGCGTTTTGATGAATATCGTACGAATGGAGGCAGTAACTAAAGGAAGAAACCGTTTCAAAAAAGCACAAAGGGTTGCTATTTCATCCCAGTCACCGTGGTGGGCGCCGAAAGAGTTTGTGGAACTGTATGATACGCAGGGAATGTTGGGAAAGTCTGCGAGTGAGATGATATACGATGCGTACCGCCGGCTTGAGCGTTCGACGCCTTCTTGGTTAGAAATGCCGAAGGATCAGATTCATCGGACTGGTGTTGAGTCTATACGGGAATGGTTCAAACGCGGTTACAGGACAGGCTATGGCTATCAAATATTGAAATAGGCATGCTGTAATAATTACATATACCTCCTTGATGTTCTTTTCTTTGTCTACAACCTCTCTTTGGCTCCCGCTTTTTACGTTGTTTTCTCCAAGTCGCATCCAGCCACATCAAGGAGAAAACCAACCTTTTTGCGTGCCGTTTCTCTTTTGACTACCCTTGCAACATCCTTCACGCTCCCATATCTCCTCAGCAAGCCTTACGCCGCACTCGGTGCTAGGTTCGGGTTTACATATGGCAGTTCCTGTGTAGCCATGGCTGTTGTTGCGTATTTCTTCATTCCTCAGCTCAAGGGGCGTAGCTTAGAAGAAGTGGATCATAATTCAGCGTCAATCTCACTACCTGAGCTACTAAGGGGACCTGACCGTATGACACAATTCTGAACAAGAAGTGGATCAGCTTTTTTTGCAAGTGGACAGCCATTGAGAAAACTTGGCTCTCTCAGAACGCGGACCGCAGAGCAGGCTATTGAAAGGGATACGAAGGACCAACCTGCAACTAAGGTAAAGGAAGTAGTTTAGTATCCATCTCTACCGCACACTGTGAGCAATATTTTAATCCAAGCTATGCATAAAAGCTAATACTTCCGTGTTCTCTCATTCGGCAATGATACGATCGGATGTATCAGATCCGGCAACTAAATTTTGACTCCGAACCATAAATAGAAGATGGAAATAACGGATCGGCCCTTTGCCGTCCTAAAATGCATGTGTACTTGGCTTTAGCGTATTCGGGAATCCTGTTAATTCTGGCTATTTAATAATACAATTATGTATTGCAACCCTAGCGTAGCATCAGCCCGAGGCTGCGTGTGCATAACCCCGCGCCTCTCGAATGTCCAACAGCCATTTAAGTACTGATCCGCAAGACTTAATTGGTCCGGTTGGGTCCAGTGGAGGGTAGTTGACAGTTACCTACTTACTTTGGCTTTTCCTCCCGTAATAGATCACGAGCTCATGATATGGCTTTTATATGCTGCGGTTTATGCCTGCCACATATGAGATATAGTGTAACCTGGTCAGATTTATTCCAAGAGAGTTATCCATGTAATCAGGCTCTGCAAGTGATATTATCATATATGATATCGGATGAACCCCTAAAGCGGTATTGAATATATCTTTGTAATGTTGACTATGTACGTAACTCTCCCAATGCAACTCTGGTTGCGCCTAGCATGTTTTTTTATTTTTCCAATATCAAGATACACAGTATGTCCCTGCCGCTACTTGGTTAGAGTATATGGAGGAAAAATTCACTGCCGAATTTTGCTCTGGCTACTGGAAAGGCTACGATAGCCGTGTTTGCAAGACTGTCAATATTTGCCCACTCATTGGGGACCACTAGGATATTTGCTAAATCTTTTAGCTTGAGTGAAAGGCATAGGGCGCTTTCATGTTTGTTTTCATTGGACATATTGTATTTATTCTCTCAATAAATTAATTTGATTTTCAAACTAGAAACCTTTATTAACGATCTTTCAATTGCAAGAATGCATATTTGGCTTGTCATTGTGATTATATCAGTGAACCCCAACAGAATCGTCAACTTCTTCGTCTGAATACTCCCGACCGTAGTGCTCCAAAATCCCTCGAGATGCCTTCGAAACTTGATCTGGCAGTACCTGTAGTGAATTTTCCTTATACATCTGCTTTTTGTCAAACACTACCTGGGTAGTCCGACAAAACGCAGCTCGGAGCCCTTCGATGTTACTCTAGGACCGCATATGATTTTCTATACCATAACCCACGTATCATCAGTTTCATCGCTTTTTACGAACCCAGTCAAGTCGATTTGTTGCATAAATTGGGTCTTCGACGGGGACCAGTCCTGTATAATCTGACACCTAGGCTTGACATTCCAGTTCCGCTCATGATTGGCTAAACAAATAGCGACAAATTTCCCAGGTCGAGACCGTCGTTGCTTGAAGACAACTACTACACCATAGAGCATATTAGGAACTGAACAAGGCGTTCCACTCATATCTGCGTCCTCACCGATGCCCTTTATTGGCCATGGCATGACGAGCGGTATCAGAGGCGGCTCTTCCGCTGACCATTTGAGGTCAATTGTTTCGTTGCCTGGAAATATTCCATAAAAACGGTAGTCTGCAGTCCCGCGAGGGAAACAGAGTGAGAAAGGGCTCTCGGCTTCACAGTGCTGCCACTTGGGAATAGGTAACATTGTTGCATATGGTTTCTTGATAAGAATGCTCTTTTGTAGATCCGCCGATACTTGATTGATGTAAACCTTAGTCGGTGGTTGTGACGGTGCAGTAAAGTTATACATGCGTTCCATTTCTGCTCCATGATGATAGATGCATCTATTGCTCTAGTTCCGAGGATGGCTGACATCAGAGTAATCGGTATTTCCAGCATATCGTGATCGCTCGTCGCATTAATCCATCGTACGTCTGTCGTGAAGTAAGGGACTGGAAGGTTGACCCGACACCCAGTTGGCATATATTCGCTTGGATTGTAGCATCGTCTCAGCTGGGAACGTTTCGGTTTGAATGCGTAGCTTGGCTCATTCGCAGTCAAAGCCGCGGCACTAACTACAATCATGGCACGCATATGAGGGTAACTGATGGCCGACTAATGGGTAGTCTCCAATCCTTTACATAGACGCCGTGAAAGGTGAATACAGTCGAATCTAATCCAATCTTGAAATTGTGGTCATCTATGTGGATGACAATCACCAGGATAGCAATTTATAGCGCGATATGTATGAGGAATATATACCAGGCTTTGCTAGCATCTCATACGCCAGATCATCCGGACGAGTTAGACATTCCCTAGACTGTGGTTGTTCTGTTTGTCAAAGACCGTCATAATCTCCACGAGATTTGTTTGCAGTAGGCTCTATTGGAAAATAGATAGCTAGAAGGCTCTCATATGGTGACGGCAACAGACTTTAGAGTTGATAGAAATCCACTGAGACATCGTATGTTGACGAGTCTCAAGACATTATGATGCAAAATCCGGTACCTAGATGTTCAGTTTGAACATTAATTAAAACACGACAAAAGAAAAATCATGTTTTTGCCTTTCTTCCATAGAAAGAAAAATCTGTTTTGGTCCATCCACAAATACCGTCAATCCTACCTAATAAGGCAGGTCGTTGTTCGTACCGTAGCGTAGTATTAGGCCGAGGATGCGACAGTAAATATGCATAACACCGCCCACTTCCTGTCCAACAGCCGTTTAAGGGCTCTTCCGCCAGTGTTAATTGGTGCGGTTGGATCTATTGACGAGTAGCTTACTTGATTGAGCCTTTCTACACGGGAATGATTCCTGAGGCAAACAGATCATCTTATATAGATTACGGACTATTCTTGCCAGATATGTGATATAGTGCAACCCAACAAGTACTATACCAAGAAACTTACCATGCTGCTCAGTACTTAAGGTCATGCTATTATGAGTGTAATCAGAAACATTCCCGAATAAGTATCCAAAAAAAAAGGTTTGTCATGATTACGAGGTTTATTTACAAGCTGATGAAAGTGACAGCTGAAGTTGCCAGGCTAGTACTTACGAAATTATAAAGTAGCGATACAGTCGCTGCCAAATAATTGAATTCTTCGTCAGGCTACGTTCATCACCCACGATAAGCACCCACCAATTTTGAATTGCTATTCATTGCATAAATTCCACTCAAAATGAAGAACTTCTTCGCTATCGTTCTGGCTCTCCCTGCCGTCTTTGCTGCCCCCGCAGCTAAAGCCGGAAAACAAGTCACAGCTTGTGCTTGTGCCAATGCGGCTGGCGACACAATGGTCAGCGGATATTGCCAATACATTGCCGGCGGCATTGTCAAACTCGATGGTCATGATTTCGTAAGTAACATTCACTCAACTTAGCCCTCACTAGCGGATGTGGACTATGCACATCACGCGGTGCAGTCATGATCTCGCCAAAAGTGATGCAGCAATAGCTAATAACAGTTCGCAGTGCTTCCCTGGCGCTACGTGGTCAGAGTATATGGAGGAAAAATTCACTGCCGAATTCTGCTCCGGCCACTGGAAAGGCTATGACAGCCGTATATGCAAGACTGTCACTGTCTGCCCACTCATTGGGGACTACCAGGATATCTGCTAAGTCTGTTAGCATCGATGAAGGTCGATGGAAGCTTTCTATGGTATCACGATTCTTACATAGTACATATTTCTTCATTGCACAGCCCTTTGCTCTGCCTTGAGCTGTTCGATGACGCTCTGTGGAATCTGAAAGCAAAGCGTCATTTTACTTATAAATCTTTATCAATGACCCCACTGAATTGACTATATTTTCGTCTGAGAATCCTTTCCAACAGTTCTAATACCTCTTGGTACCTTTAAAGCATTCTCTAACAGTACGTTAAATGCCTGATTATCTGAAATCTGTTACAAACAACTTAGACTAGTCTGGTAAAACATAACTTGAAGCCTGTTTATTTTTTTTATTAGTGGAGATAAAAAAGAAAGCTATTAGTGATTTCTTTTCTTATATATAGTAAAATGCTGAATCTGACGTGCTTTCTTTAAATGAAGCTGAAGATCCTCTTAATTTATACTTTCTTGAATAAAAGTAGTTCTATAAAAATGTTGGCTTTATTTTACAATAACTGCTATAATAAGGGGGGCTACTTCCGAACTCAGACAGGGAATCACTCAGATAGTCACTTAGATAATGTTAACTAAGGGAATTTACCTGCGAGAGACGAAATATTCGAAGAATCAAACAAGAGCAAATGAGCAGACGACACTGCGAACGAAATGCCTAAAAGAAATCACCGGCGGCCTCTAAACGCCCGAAAAGATCAGAAGATGACAGTACGCAACTGCTGTTGGCATGCCCGCACAGTAAAAAGGATCTACAAGAAAATAGAGAATGTGCAAAATTCGGGTTCAAGCGAGCAGGCCATGTCAAACAGCAGCACATCGATCGGAATCACAACCTCGGACTAAGCAAAGCCACAACAGAGAGTCTCAGGAAGCAATTTTGGTGGTGGCGAGAAGAATAAGTGGTATAGAATATTTGATATTCTCTTCCGGGATATTTACCGCGGCCCATTTCCCCATACAACGATTTCATAATCTCCGAACAGCCATCAATTGTTCATGCTGCTGTGGACAACGCCTTGCATGTCCTCTAAGAGTAGCTAATGATGGAAGGCGCTGGTATTCTCTTACAACAGATTAATAGCAACGCGGCATTCTCTCGTGGAGGAGGTCTTGATATCGCCGATGTTCGTCATGCTTTGGGTCAGCTCTTTGGCCAGCATCTCAGCCAGCAATTGGTGCCATCTAAAGTGTAGAACCACCAAACAGCATCTCGAAGTCGAACCAGCAGTCTTAATCTCCGTGAGGGCCGTGACAGTCAGGTTATGGAACTTTCTGGGAACCAGAGCCTTGTTGAACAGTCCCGAAAATCATATGAGCAGCCACCAGAATCATCCCTCACGTCCAGATCATAAGTCTAGCTCAGCCAGTGCCGTATGTTAATGTTCAGAGCAATCTCTTTATGAATCACATGAGCAATATCACCCTGAGGGCCAACTTATCAGAAACGGAAGCCAACACTCGGTGCCTACAGACAATCAAGAAAGAGGAGGTACTGAGAAGGAACTTGAGGGGTTAGAATGGGCATTACCAACAGACCTTTTATTTTAAGTGTGTTTTTGAATACCCTGAAGACGTCCTTTACTGTCAAGAGAGCTTAGATGCTATCGTCTAAGGTCTCCAAGCACTATGTGGTGGAGCAATAGTGTTATATCAACTGATTGTGCATGTATGTAACTGAGGCTTCTAGTCAGCCACTCACAAATACAAAGGGTTTGACGATACGCTTCCGGATAATAAGTAGTACAATCTACAATATATCGTTTTGGCCTGTTACAAGAAGTTTAGAAAATTGCCAAGGGGAAGCCTTAGTGGGGACTCCGTGGAGATGCCTCGCCTGGTGTGGAGAAACAAGGTCTCCCCGCGGAGATGCAAAACTCTGTCCCTGACGATCTCACTCACGCCATGACATGACAGCTCGTTCTGATCTGATGCAAAACCTTTCGACTTTACCTTGACAAAGTCTTCAAGAGCTGCTGATATCCATTGACTCATCGGGCCGTTATCGAGTTGAGGCGCTGGCTGAAGTGCGCGCCAGCATAGCTCACCGAGACATCTGATCAAGGACATGGCAATATTGGTCAAGGTCTACGGTTATGTCCGCCTTGTTATGAGGTTCTTACAAGCAGCTCTGGGAATAAAATTGGTCGTCTTGATGTTCGTAGCTAGTTCCTTTGGATCCGCCGCTCCCGCGCCTAGAGCCTCCTGACCCATGCAGGACAAGGCTTAGGAATCTCCATCCAGTCTAGTCACTGAGAAAAGAAGCTCTCTGCTGCAGCAAGTGATCAATGGTTTAAATCTATGTCTAATAAATTACTCTAGGTTCTAATGAATCATAACAAGCCTCGTATGTATCATTCCACTTCAAGTCCCCTACTTCGCCAGAACACTAGCGGGCACCGAAACGGGCGCTGAGTCAACCCTGCTCTCCTCATCGCTAACGAGGCTCTTTTTCCTGTTGGCAAGGAAGTGCATGTGCATGTGAGAGTCCATATGGGGACCCTGGTACTCGATGCCATCAACCTTGACAGGGCCGTCATTCAGGTACATGTACCAGTAGTACACGCCAACAAACATGCCACCTCCAATAATGTTGCCAATAGTAGCTGGGATCATTCCCTTCCAAATGTATAGCCCAACAGTAAGGTCGGGTGTGTTCAACCAGATGGCGAGAGACATGTAGAACATGTTTGCGACAACGTGCTCGAGGCCGAGAACCACGAAAGCGAAGATGGGCCACCACATGCCGATGACCTTGGAGGCGAGATCCTTGGCCTGGACACCGAGGAAGACGGCGAGGCAGACGAGCCAGTTGCAGCCGATGGCCTTGAGGAAGATTTGATGAAATTCGGGCGACACTTGTTTCTTGCTAGCGAAAGACATGGCAACTTCCTTGTAAGGTGATGCGTCAAAAACACCGCCATCTAAAAAAAAATGTCAATTGCAGCCCAAAGAACAGTGGACGTAATTACTTACACCCCATAATAATAGACATCACAAATAACGATCCTGCAAGATTGCCGAAGTAGCAAAGGAACCAATGCAGCAGCATCTTGCGGATCGGAAGCCGCCCTTGAAGAACAGCCGTCAAAGTAAACTAAACCCCATCAGCGATAATGCAACCTAAACACCAAACAAGCTTACCATAGTGGTTGCAGTAAAAAGATCAGCGCCAGTAAGCACCACGAGAACTAAACCAAGAGGGAAAACACCGGCACCAAAAAGCTTAACCAGACCGGGCGCATTCTCAGCGTACCAGGGTGCCGTCATGGCACATAGCGAGACGCCACAGCCAAAGCCAAGAAGACATCCCGCGGAGACTGCAGAGAGGAACACCTTGTCGGGACGCATGTTACCTCTCTTGACGCCAGAGCGGGAAACAAGCTCGATGGTTTCTTGGGGCGTGTAAGCCGCCAGGTTGGAGATGCTAACCACAAGAGGGTTGCTCATGATGAATTGATGTAACGTAAAAGGATGTTGCAGTGTATATAGTTGAAGGGCTGAGAGTAATTTTTGATAGAAGATTGAGGACCTCGAGGCTTTTATTCAGACTTGATAGCTCTTAATGCAAGCTTATCGCAGACTCAAGTCCGTCCCAGACCTTGTCTGTCAACAGCATGAGATCATATAGTATCGGAATGGTGAGATGCTTTCTGTGTGCTATACAAACCCACCTGGCCCTCGAGGCAGGAAAAAGTCGCTCCTAGTCCCGGCGATCTCGGCCACTCTCTCCACCGTCAGCGCATGTTGGGAATAAAAATCCTGCTGTTCATCAGGGCTATTGAGTTCTCGGCAGCGTGTATGGCTTGTGCTAAGATTACAGCGGTATAGCATGGCCATGGAATGGCTATCCGGTCCTATCAAGTCACAGCAGCATCCGCTTTTGCTTCTCCTCGTCAGTGGCCTGACTTGCATGGCCTGAATGATACTGTATTAGCGGCATGACCCCTGTAAAATTCCAAAATTGACTACTGATGCGCTGGAATGGGGGGCAGAGCCGCAGACCTCCACTGCTCTATTTAGAACTTAATCTTTATATACCGTTCCGGCGGGCTCCGATTATTGGGTCCAAGTTTCTCACCTTGTGAGAAAATAGGCGAAAATGATGGAACGATTTCTGTTCACCTTGGGCTGACCGATCTTCACCGCCTTAACAGGGATATTTCTTGGTAAATACGAAGAGATCTTCAATGCAGTATGACCAATTGAAGCATTTCAATTACCGAATCTCGCGGCAATATTGAATAACCCGACTACCTTAATCCTGTCGCTCATTCCAGGGTCTCTCTACACCCTGCAAGCAACGCCCAAAAGCCTTTTGCAATTGGTCCTGTCAAAGCGATTATTCGCGCATATGAATGCCGCCCACGCCGCGAATGCCTATAAAACGTATTGAAAGATGCAGCTGCGGCCGCATGCATTGTCAAAATTGTAATGCTTGCGGCTTGAATTGCTCTGTTGTTTTGCGGGCCGCGGATGCCGCATGTCAGATCATCATAAAGATCGGCAGGAAACATGGGCTCAGCGCTTATTACCCGTTGGCTCATGCCGCGAGGCGGGGCGAGCCAACTAAGCAAGCTTAGTTGGGCCCAAAAGTGTGAGACGGCACAAAAGTGTGAGACAACCGAAGGGACCGGTTTTTGGTGCTATTTGCAGCATTTCCTGTTCTTCAACACTCTCACTAAGTCAAAAAATGTGAAAATTGCTGGAATTATAGAAATGAAGCTTCTTGTGATAATATATTTGCTATTAACTCTATGTAACTGGGCGAAATGACTGCTGCGGCGCCTAAATGGCTTCCTAATTAAGAATAACTTCTTATGCATTTCTTATGCAATTTGGGGGTATTATTATTTATCGTAAAGTGCCTGAGTGGCCTCTAAGGCTTCGGCTTCCTCTATCATCCGATTGATAAAGGCATCATCATACCGGGCGTAGTGTTAAGGCGGGCATGGTGTTGAGGGTATTGTCGGAAGGGAGGACTCGCGGTCTAGTAGGCAGGGCGGCGATGAGGGTATCTTGAGATCATCTTCATCAGATAGATCATTATCTTTATCCTCATCCTAATCGGCCGGCGCTTATGCGAGCGTGAAATCGACAGTATTATCGCTGCAGAGAAGTCGTGATAAATCGGCTGATGAGAGGGGCTTATCTGTAAAGCGTGCTTTGCGAATAGCCTTACGGGCTTCTAGGGCAAGCTAGGTATTAATAGTAAAGAAATCTTCCTTCTTATTTAGTTAAGAATATATCTTAGCTCGTAAGGCGTTATATAAGGTATATTTAATATCCTTTCCGGTATATTTGAGCTACTATTTAAACTGTAACCTCTTTTTAATGCCGTTAATAATAACCTCCTTTTTCTTCTGCTACTTATCTCTTATTTCCTCTATCTGCCAGATTGCAAAAGATTGAAGATTCTAAAGCTAAAGTCGCTATTATGCCTTATTTCCTGCATTTATATCTTTAGTATGCTATTCTTAAAGCTCTTCTAAGCTTATATTATAAATATATTTTCCTATTGGTTTTACTTGCTTGCTGTGCTTTCTTTAGTGATATCTCTTTTCGATACGCCCTTAGCGATCTTTAACGTAATTCCTTACGATATCTTCAAGTATAATAGCTTTACTAACGATCTTCCGGACTGACTTTAGTCCCCTAAGCGTTAGGGAGCTTAGAATATTGTAATAGCAGTTACTGATATCTCTTACTGTATTAGAGGCTAAAGGGAACCGATTTTCTACCGGTAAAAGTAAAGATAAAGCTAAATCAATAGCCTTATGCGTCTTTAGCTTCTTTTATAAAAGATAGCTAACTGCAGGCACTTTAGTAGGCGGGAAGATTCCTAACTTTTTGAAGCCTATAATAATATAGGCTGGTATAAAGCCTTTATTAAAGATCTCCTAAAATAATAAGGATTAATATATAAAAAGTAGGGTATTTAAGAGAAGGTTAAAGCTGATTATATATACCTTAAAGGAGCCAGTAAAGTTATAGCAGTTAAAGCTTAAATTTCCCTTCTATAAAGTATTTTATAGTCTTTTTTAGTATATATTCTTTAATTACTAGAAAATACTAAAATCTATTAGTTAAAGTATATAAGTTAAATAAGGAAGAAGGAAGGTAATAAGGATATTAAATTTTATATAGTATTCTTAAAAGGTAAA
>PVQA01001641.1:0-14260 GCA_002980515.1 Fusarium burgessii | reverse complement strand
TTGTGCCACTCAAAGAGATAACCTAAAGGTTTCCGCTACTGCGTCGGCGATGGCCAATCACAAGCTCACCGGTACAGCCGTTCCGTTATATGCGGGGCGGCCCGTGAAAGCCCCAGGCCCACTGGGGCGGCTCAGGTGGCTCGAGAATTAGCGCCAACATCCGTGGACCTACATCTGTAGGTAGAGTTGGTTACAGCATCGGCTTAGATTTGAAAAGCTACCTTGTGCCGCATGCTATCGATCCCTGCTTCGGTGGAGTTGAATGAAATTATGCCTCGACGTCGTTGCAAAGGACATTTGCCAACATGCATCAATTTTGATCGAGGCGTCTAGCCTCGTGTCATTATGCTAAACGCAATCATGGATGGTTCATAATTCATAAGGACATTGGGTGCTTAGTAGATTAGAATCCCATGCCCTGTATTCTAGCTATCCAAAGTCCTGTCTAATCTCTACTTCTTTCTTTCACGTTACTCTTTTCTTCAACTTTCTGTCACTCTTTTTAGGATTATTCCTATTCCACTTCTCACTCTTTACGTGGAATTGCTTCCACAAACTATTATCACCTACCATGAGGCTCTCACTGGGATTGTTCTTTCTCTTCTTCATTGTCAATGTCTCAGCCGGCGGCATCCGTGGAGCATATGAGCGCATGTTCGTCTGGTATGCTTATCAAGCCAACATTGACATGCTTGAAAAAGACCTCAAGGGAAAAGACAAGCTCAATCTCGATGGTCTTGAGATTTGTAAAGGCCAATCTGGAAGCGGACGTCACGGTACAATGTCATTCCAAGAATTTATTGGTTTCACCAACAGAGACGCCAAGGGGAAAACGCCTTCGCCCGCAAGGTGGAAGAGCCTCCCAAATGGCAACCCACCGCGCTTTGACCAGACTGCTCAGTTGCTCTTTGATAAAGGAGCAACATCCAACTGGGAGAAAATGACAGAGATCCTTCCGAGCGCCAATAGCTACACCAAGCTTCTTCCTGAGATCAGCAAAGTTGTGTACAAATTCAGCCAATCGCTGCCTGCTGATAATGACAATATCAGAAGAGCTCGCGCTAGCGTTGGACAAGTCGAGAAGACTCGTCAGGTTGACTATGATCGGTGTCGGATCCCTGCGATGAAAACCAGCCCTGAGTTCAAAGACTACGTGATCAAACCATATCAGATCGTGCTGGGAACAATAAAGGGAAGCTCGACCGAACTCCTTGACTTGTCAGTACTCGCACAGGACAATGAGCTCAAGCTTTCCGATGTCAAAAAGACGGTTGGAGATTGGGAGAGAAAGACGTTTTTCAACGACCCGGTCAACGGACCTATAGCAAAGAGGCACGAGGGTGCCCTCGAAGCCTCTTCGCGAGCCGTTCGTATTGCCACGACTGGAAGTTGCTAGTAAGCGCTAACAATGCCGGGACTTGGAAAGGACTTGATGGCAGAAGACATTCACTGTTGGATGGAATGAGAACATTGTAATATTCACGGTAGCAGTTTTGTTTATTAGAGGAGGGTTTGGTAGAGCTAGAACTGGACAGTTAAGGAGGACTGCGTGAGAACTGTTATAACGGTTATCAAACTCATGTGTGATTGCGAAGACTAGCTTCGTTTTTATTTTCCAACATTATATTGCAATTCATATTAGATTTTCGACACCTCAGAGGAGAATGATACAGCCATACACCTTGCCCTTGTACAGCTCACTAAACCATTATACAGCACAATAGGTCAATGGTCTTTGTGCCGTCAGGCCCCAAGTATTTGTGATGATGACTAAGTTTGAGACCATAAAAGAAAGTCTGAGATCGCAAGAATGTGAAGTTTATGTTCCAATGCCCGCAATTGCGTTTCCTCAGATGTCGGGCTACGGAAGATCCTAGTCGGTTTCAATGCCTGGTTTTCAAGGGTTAACAAAGCCGAGCCATCAACAACTAAAATGAAACCAGATCAGATCCAGTATCTTCCGGTTAGTCTGGCATCAACGGCGCAGAACCCACGAGCCTTCGAAACCCTGGAGAAACGAAGCGAGCTTGGCCTACTCGAATTGACGCTAAGCACCTTCTTCTCCATCAGTGGATATCAAGCTTACTTGTTTAGGTTATTGTTGGTTGTGTCCCTCGCTCGGACCTTTTTGAAGTTAACAAACAATACTCCGTCCTGCAGGGACTTTTTGTTCCTTGCCGTGTTCCTGGCTCCATATTTAAAGCGGATAACAGGGATAAGGATATTCAGGGTCCGGTGACACCCAAGGATGGATCTAGGATTTTCCTATGCGAGGCGTGAACCGTGATATCCTTTCTTCACTTCATCAGTGTAAGGGACCTCGGTACAGGTTCATGCCTCGTGAAAACTGTTGGTTGAGACCTTTTTTTGCTCGTGGAATGAGGCAAGATTCAAACTTTCAACTCTAATTTCGGCGTATTCTTCACCTGGCCGTCTCCCGTTGTGAAAAAATGCTGTCATGTTGGTGGAAGATGTCCACTCAGGCCCTGGTTCGGATGATTGGATTTGTGACCAAGACATGACGGGACTTTGAGGCGGATGACTTGAGTGATAGCGAAAACGGTGATTGCTCGATACCGCATGTCATAACAATGAAAATCATCTGTTGCCAGTTTACGTCTCGGCCCTTGGGTATAAATCTGCTCTTATTCCTCAATGTCTACCAATTCTACCATCAGATCACAAGCATCCTTCGCAGCCGTTCAACATGTTCTTCACTGCCACAAGCCTTGCTCTACTTGGAGGTTGCCAGGTAGCCTTAGGGGCTGCTGTACGGGATCCTCTCAACCGGCGAGGTTGGGATCCTGCCAATCCTCATGACGACAAAACATCAAAGTCCTGCAGCTGGTGGTTGGACTATAACAATGAAGTCTCATGTGATTCAATTCTGGAAGACTATCACATCACGTCCGAAGACTTCCAGAGATGGGTAAGTGAGAAGGCTCAGTCTTGATATCACATCTAACAAAGCTAAACTTCTAGAATCCTTCAATCAAAGATGATTGCAAAGGTATGGCTCTTGGTAAGTCTTACTGCGTCGAGGCGGCCAGCGAGCCTGAACCTGAGCCAGAGCCCTCAACTACCAAGGCCAACCCGAAACCTTCGGCCACTAAGCCTTCCAATAGTGAGTCTTTGTAGTATTTACTTGCAGACTACCATCTTTCTAACGATAGCACGCAAAGGTATCAAAACTCCCGACACGCTCCAGCCCGGAATTGTCAGCAACTGTGACAAATTCTACATGGTCAAGTCTGGCGAAGGCTGTGCTACTGTGGCCTCAAAGAACGGCATCACTCTGGCCGAATTCAACAAGTGGAATACAAAGGTCTGTTCTACTTGTGCAGGCCTCTACGCGGATGCATACGCTTGTGTTTCCGTTATTGGGCACGATGCCGCTACACCAACGCAAACAAGCAAGCCTTCCAACGGTATTGAGACTCCTTCACCAATCCAGGACGGTATGACAAAGAATTGCGAAAAGTTCCACCTTGTAAAGACAACCACGACATGCACATCTATCGAAGAGTACTATAAGCTGCCTTTTGCAACTTTCAAGTCTTGGAACCCAGCCGTCGGAAACAACTGCCAGTCCTTACTCGCCGACTACTGGGTCTGCGTTCAGGCCAAGGGCTGGAAACCAAGTACACCAACAAAGCCCAGCAAGCCTGCCAACGGCATCGAGACCCCTGCGTTGATTCAACCCGGGATGACGACTTCTTGCAACAAGTTCCATGAGGTGAAGAAGACTACAACTTGTGCATCCATCCAGAACTATTACAAGATCACAATGGACCAGATCGTCAAGTGGAACCCTGCTGTTGGCTCCAAGTGCACGGCGCTTTGGGTGGGCTATAACGTCTGTGTTGGAGTCATTGGTGAGAAGCCGACTCCGACTAAACCAAGCAATGGTGTCAAAACGCCGTCTCCAATTCAGAGCGGATTGACCAAGTCTTGTAAGAAGTTTCACTTGGTGCAAAAGACTACGACATGTGCTTCGATTCAAAAGTATTACAAGATTACCACGGCGCAGCTGTATAAGTGGAATCCTGCTATTGGCGCCAAGTGCACCAACTTGTGGGCTAACTACAATGTTTGCGTTGCAGCCTAGAATAGTTGGATGGAGCGTTTAATTGAGAATTTAAATGAAAGGATAATTGCCCTGTGTACTAGTCAAAACTTTTCTATCTGATCGTTGACTTCCATTGCTATTCAGACATGTACTTAATCAGCATTCACTCTTGAGTTCTATAGGATGCGCCGCATTGTGAATTTCTTCTCAATATCGCCTTTCTGCTTCGAAATATACATCAATTCTTTTGAACTAGATGGATTCAGGAATCTCTCCTCCTCATACAAGGCTCTAATTTATATTAATATGATGTTGATGAAAGATTTGTATCTCCTCCACTATCATCTTTTTGGGCGACGAGAAGTTAGTCCTGAAGAGTCTTGGACCTTGGAAAACAAAGGATAAAGTTCCGTTGAGTCGAATTTGTTTAGAAATGCTATTAAATATCATTATAAATATCGCTGCCGCGTTGATGCCCTTCTACCAAAATGTCGTATCTTCAATTCTAATAGGCCGTCCACCATAACCCTATTTCCTCCATCCTCTGCTGAGGTGTTATCTCCTTCTTTGGTCTCGCTGCTCTTGAGCTCTGGAAAATCTGACTATTTTGAATCGAAGAGTTTGTATACATGTGATATTCCCGTCTGGGAGCATAGTAATATGTATAATAGTACGCAGCTAACGCGAGTGTTAGTGTTGGTCAATTAGGCTTTAATTAGGGGATGTACCAGCTGTAGCTGCGATAGCGATAGTGGGGAACGCTCGAGCCGCTTGGGCTGTCAATTTTGGAGCAGCGGGTTGGTGGGGGAAATCGAAGCGGGGGAGCGCTGAGCCGAATGAATTGGTCGTCATGATTTGAGGTCAATTAGACTGTGTTGTTCAATTATATATGATTTGTGATGATTTGGTGGTTCAATTGAGAGTCAATTGGCTTGATGAATGTTGATTACAGCTTCAATTCACATTGCGGCTCAATTTCCTTTTATCCTCAATTGACCCGGCTGATCCCGATAATTTGGTCTTCTGCACTGAAATCATGGGCGTTCGCGAGAGTAAACTCGCATGGTGCTGTTACGAAGTTATGGTCTGATCACTAAAAGCTGCTGATTTCCATACGCTGGGTACGGGGAACCCCAAAAGTTCAAATTCACATGATCGAAAAGTCATCTCACAAATTGGCTGAGTGTCGTCATTCTGCCCTGAGGGAGACCCTTGTCTGCGCAGGGTTTAGTGGCGTGATGGTGGTTTGACCAGCGTTCCCTTGATCTAATTGGCGCACAATCCTGTTGAGGCTTCGTCGAGCCTCATTTTCACAATCAATTTCAGAAGGTCAAAGCATCTTTCGGGCTTAACAATTTATTGCATTTCCGATAGTGGTCGGTGATATCTGCGGGAGAAATGCAGAAAATAAACTTCTACATGACTGCAAGCCATGTATGTCTAGTGCTCTGAATAGAATCTCTCCTGATCCTGATCCTGATCCTATTCACGCGACCGTTAAATGACAAAACTGTTGCAAAGACTGACTACCTTGAAAAAAATAAAATTCACAAAATTTTAGTCCCAACATAAACGCCGTATTTACCCAGCCCTGCATCAACAGTATGTATGTTGTTTAATCGCTCCACTCCTCGCTTCTATGCGCAGAAACCCAAGACAAGCCGGAAGAAGTAACCAGAAGGGGGAATAATGTGGAAGAAAAAAAAGTATGTTCGTGACATAAAACACTCGCGCAATCTAGTCATTGAGTGCCGTGGTAGTTGTTTGGGGTCCAGCCATTATTGGGAAATGTCGCATTTTGGGTCCGTGTTACATGTAAGAAGGGCTGTAATAAATTAGGGTCGAACGGTGTCGTCCGCACGTTGGTTGGTGCGGGGTTAGGCATGGGGTTGGCATCATAATTTAGATCACCAATATTATTAAGCGTCATACCCCATGGGTCTGGCAACAGGTCGTCGCCCAAATAAATGCCAGGCTCATCAGGGCCGTGTGGAAAATTCCTGGTCGGTATCTGGTGGACGGCGAAATCTTGCGGTGGAGCAGGATGGGTACCTCTGGGGGGCTGGTAGATCTCATTGACAGCAATTGGAGCAACAGTTTCTTCCTCATTATACTGGGATGGGGTATTTGTTCCCGGGAAACATGTTGTCCATATCTTTTTCCATTTGTTCCTCTCGCCAGAAGTTTCAGTGACTTCTTCTTTGAGCTGTTTAAACTCTGCTGGCAGCAGAACCCCTGTCTGTTCGATATTTCGTTCCTGGCAGCCCGTGTGCTCATCCCATCTGACATCAGCGCCACGGCCACGGAATTCGATCCGACATCTCGAACAGTAGCGAATAACTTTATTGTGGTTGCTCGTATTCCCTGGATTGGTGTGATTATCGTCCGTAGATTGGGTGTCTTCCTGTACGCCTAGAGCAACATGATTCAATACATGGCATCGGCCAATGTGCTGAGTAACATAACTGAGGGCAGTTATACGGAGTCCCTTGCATTTACAATACCGGGCTGGATGGTACTTGTAGAATGGGCATACAAAATTTTTCCGGTTGGTGGAACTCTCAGGTAAAGGGAAACGCAGTCCGTCGCGGCCGGGTTTACCTTTGTCTTCCTTGTCATCATCACTATTTGTGTCACTCGGGGCCCTGTCGGGATTGCTTCTGTCCTTGCACAGCTTTTTGCTGGTACTACCAGAACTGCCAGGGCTCCCCTGTGGCCGTTTTTGAGAGGGGCCCCCCTTGGCAGCCCTGTAATGACCCTCGCTAGAAATGTCCAATTTCTGAGCCGTTAGATCTGGCGTCCGGAACGGGCCGATGCGCAAGGCTGGCCCAAAATCATCAAGATGGCTACAGTGCCCATTAAGAACTAATAATCCTCATGTTAATAACAATTTCGACGCAGCTGAAGTCATTGAGGAATGCTATGTACCATTTTGCTGAGTGTGTAGCCTCGCTTGAGCGAAGATGTCAGCTGTAGGGTAACCTGAGTCAAACAGAAGGATCAGGGCGTTGTAAGTTTTGTTCGGAACCTCAAGGTCAATAGATTCGTCGTTATCGTCTTCATTATTCGCTGTGGCAGTCGATGCACTCTTTTCTTTTTCGGGTACTTTTGTGTCGCTTTTACTGCGTATGCGTCTGTAAAAATGCAAGAGGCGCTTGGTGAAACGTTTGTGTGAGCCTGAGGTAAACGGTCCGTCATCGTTGAGCAACTTCCACTGGTGGTGGGTCATCGGAAATGCGTAAAGCATTTTGTCGCTGTACCTCTAAGTGAAGGCGTCGGTATCAAGACGCCAGAGGTTTTTTTTATTTGAGTCCAATGACGAAAAGATTTATAGTTTATTTTTGTTGTCGAGTTATAAGATTTAACAAAAGTCAATTGTGTTTCAAGAATTGGGATATTGGGATATTAATTATTAGTTTCTTCTTATAAGCGAACTATCTGCCTCATCCACGGTTGTGTAGGCGTTCCCATTGCATCAACATAGCCTTGATAGGCAGACGCTGCAGAGCCGCATCACAATGGTGTGCAGGGTGTAAAAAAACAACCGACATATTTCATTCACCCAGATCCTTATGATGTACGTACGTACCCCAACGTGTTTCATCACGCTGAGATGGGGTCTAAAGGGTTTAAATCGAACATTTGACATAAGGTGATACTGATAAAGTTCAATAGATCTGATGCCAAGACACCGAGAATGGCGGTATGTCATAGTAGCCGGGCGGCTTATTTCCACGAATGTGGAAGCCAAGACGCTATTCTCGAGGGCGGCAGGGATTGTTACTGTTTATTGTATAAGTCTCTACAACGATGTGGGAGGGTTAATAGGCCACATCACTAGGGGAAAAATAGCGTGCAGGACCATAGGAGGCCTCATTATAATGACCAGATCACTCCACAGATGTGGACGTTTTGCGGGGAAGTCTTGTTATCTTGTACGCAAGGCGATTCAGCTTTCCACATCGGTGGAAGCTTATCAACTCATCTGGGGCATTAAAGATGCTGATTGGCCGCAGCTGTAAGACGAATAGGCCTTGCGTGGCAGCTTACGGGCAATTTAATTCAGCAATCAGCATTGCGGCGGTAAAGCTGCGCCACTTACTCGATGTACCGAGTCCACCCTGGGCTTCCAATTGTTAGTGGTGTGTCAACACCAGGTATAGATATCTCCGTGACGAGCTTCACAACTTTGAGCGTATATTATTGTTTGTTAGCCTATGTTTAATCAATTTGGCCAACACGGTGGTGGACAGTCCCATGGCTCCTCACAATCGTGAAAATGTATCAAACACAGTTGTGGAAGGGAAAACGTTAGCTATCCTATATAATTCGAGCTCAAGTGCTGATGATTGAAACTTCATCTCCATCCAATATCCTTGGCCATCATGTCATCCTCCACACCGTCAACGAAAAGGTTTCTAATTTGCGCCGCTTTTTAAAGGACCAACTAACTGACTGTGCGTGCAGAAAACCGAGTCAATCAGGCTCGGATCACGAATATGGTGGCCGCATCAAGGACTGGTTGTTGGACTCTGGTCTTGATGTTCAGCACCGGCTACTTGCAGGGGGTTGCAGCCAACAAACAGCACCATCACCACCGCCTCAAAGCACAGGCTCAGCAAACTCGACAGACCTCAAAGCAAAGTTTTAAGGCTCGCAAAAGTGCCATGCTTCTGATAACGTGGACATTTGTGCGAATGTGGCGATTGGTCAAAGGATCTTAATACCCTGGGAATGTAATAGTACTGCCTTTAAATGAAACGTGTTGAATTTGAGCCTTGATTGTGTTAGTGTCTGTTGTACCTTCATGTACTAGGCGCAGCGATTACATGCCCAGATGGGTCCCAAAATAATACGCACACCAAAGCTCTCTCACCATAGTAAGAAGCAGATGGTGATAAAAAGCCTGTAGTCGCTCCCAGCCAAGTCTGTCACTAGATATTTCTGTCACCCAAGCTTGGTGTGCGTATTATTTTGAGACCCACCTGATGCCCTTGTCTGACGTATGCCGCGGCTGAGTTGGTAGACCCCCACTGTGGTTGGAATGGTATAGGTAGCGCATACCCCCTGTTGTCATCGCTGCGATGTTTTTTCTTCGCTGCATGCCGACCCATCCTTTTCACCATTCGCCATTTTCACAATTTTCATTAACCAAACGGACCTGAAATCGATCTCGGTTGTTCTCTTTCATAGCTTGTGACTGCAGAAAACATATGGACTGATAGTTATCGCGAGGGCTAGTCGTTCCCTGCTCTCCAGCACCTTGACTGGCAAGGAGCATAGTAATTATACTAACTATATAAGACAAAGGATATGTCACTTCAATACCATACTGATGGCTTAGAGCCCTATGTACCGAGTTCACAAGAGAATAAATGTATCAATGGGGACGAGAACATTTTCTGTGCTGAGGAATGCGTAGATCTGGTGGATGAACTTTCGAAGCAAACCGAACACAACGGGCAGACAAATGCAACGACATCAAAACAGAGTGCCAGGAAGGAGATGGGGCCGCCGAATTTCAATACACGAGCATTTGTGTACCGCACTAATAACAACATAAAACCACGACCAGAAGCCCCGAGTAAGTGAAAGCCCAGTCCCACAGAAGGACAATAAGCTGATACTCAATTTACCACGTAGGGAATGTAGATATACAGAAGGCCGATGTCTCTATGAGTCTAACAATGGATGCTGCATCTCCTGATCGAACAAGCTCTCGCCGCAGTGCGTCCTTGCCAGATAACTTGCTGCTTTCAACAAGCATGGGCCATTCGACATCAGATTCTTCACTAAACCAAAAATCAAAGTCAAACGTCCTTGGCAGTGGTGTACGGAATCCCCAACTACACTCTGACATGAATCAATCAGCACAGCACCCGACAAAGGGAGTGAAGCAGAAGCCCCCTTTGGCAGGTAGCCAATTAAACCCATCGACGACAAACTTGATGAAACGATCAGCCAAAGAAGCAGAAAGCAACAATGCACCCCAGAAGAAAAGCCGAAGAACAAAGAGTCACAATGATGTTGAGGAGGCCGATAGTGATGGTGATCATTGCTCTGGCAGCGGCGAGGACAAAAGACAAGAGACATTTGCGTGTCCTTTTTACAGAAAAGACCCGGTGCGTTTTCTTGATTGTATAAATCTCAAATTGGTCAGTATATCAATCGTGAAGCAGCACTTGAAGAGACGGCATACAGCAAACTTATATTGCTCAGTGTGTACAAAGGGCTTCCCCTCATCAAAAGTGTTTGAGGAACACGTACGGAATGGAAACTGCTCCCGAGGAAACCCAGAGAGCGTTGACAGCATCCCTCCTCATATCCTAGATGCACTCAAGCATCGGTCTGATAGACGCATGTCCCGCACCGCTCAGTGGCACGAAATCTGGGTACTTCTGTTTGGGAAGTCAGATGCTACACCGAAGGCCCTTTTGGACGGTGTTGTCAAGGAAATAACGGGAATAATTCGTGATGTTTGGAGTAAAGATGGCAACCGCATTGTGTCGAACTACCTCCAAGCACGCAGTATACAAGTTAGCTCAGGCCAGCTACTGTCATTACTGCCGGAGCTTCTGGATAGAGTCGAGGATGAATTCGAAAACAAGCCTGTCGAAGAAAACTCGAATAAAAAGCTCGTGGATATTAAGACGCCTTCGACGGAAATTACGACAGGGGGAAGAGACATCTCTTACCAGGGCTCTACCACTCTCGACCCATATCCCTATCATAGCTTTGATGTGTCTTTCCCTGGTCCTATCACAGATTCAAATTTTCTGACCGGCGATCCTCCGAAACCGTTGCCCTTTGTTGGGGATCCTTATGATCTTCGGTCAATTGGGGGAGCATTTGAATTTGAACCACAGGTTTCTCACTATAATCACATCCCGGCCAGGGTCACAACATACTGGGAACCATTGAACGATATGAGAGTATTGAGTTGTATAGATCATGCCTATGATACTTTCAAACAAGCCCCTTCCTCACAGATGGGTTCACCTGAAATGCCTCAACAGTGGCTAGGACTTGCGGATGACTATTTGCCTAGTTACCTGGAGGAATAGATATTCAAGTTGCTATTCCTGGGCATAAGGATGCTGTATATCGACGTTTCAACATCCAGTCGAGTCACAATCACGCACGAAAAAAAGTTTAAATGCCTTATTGCGCTGGAGATGTTGGCCGCAAGTTAGTAGAATGAGGTAGAAATTCATCAAGCATTTTTCAATCCCATAGGATCTCCATTACCACTCTACAACTCTGCTTGTAGCTTAATTCGACAACCTTTGTTATGTCTCATATGATTTAGAGATAATCTTGACCGAATACTAAAGCTTATCGGGCGTTTTATATCAATATCTTGGCTTGTTAGTCTTATCGAGTTTAACGGCATGGGATCTCGATCCTGTCTATCCCGAACTCTGTAGTATTTAGCCAAAGTTGGTTTCCATCGAAACGGGATTTATTATTACAAGAGTATACAACTCAGTCTACAATAAGGAATATATAACTTCGAAAGGAGGTATCTAAGAAGTTATTCCTAATTAGGTACAAATGCCGTTATACTTATTGAAGGTTTATATAGGTTTTAAATAATAGTCTCAGTGGCCTTAAAAATACAATCTTTCACCCACCATTTAATCCAATGCCAGTTTTCTTAGCTCACTGAACTTGCCAGGAGACCTCGGTTCATCCCAATGACCGTACATTGAAGGCATCTCGTTCCTCGTATGGATGTAAGAGTCCCCTACAAGCTTGAAGCTCTGACCAGTCTGTCTTATGACCAATGGAGCAGAACAATTAGGTACAAGGAAAGCAATATCGCCAGGCATGACTGTTTGGCGACCAACTCCAAGATAGCCAGTTGCTGTTGTGAACAAGGCTCGTCCCTGAGTCGTGTTGACCAACTTTTCTCTGAATTCCTGCACGACTTGGGGGATCCTACTGTAGATCTCCTCAGAGTGTATCATAGTGGAAGTCAGTTGTGACACAAGCTCTCCAATAGAGACGTTTCCAATCTTGAAATGACTGTTACCAAGGAACCAACTTCTGATGTGTTCGTCTGCTGCCGAATTCGGCTCGGTTATCTGTCCGGAAGATCGGCATTGTAGGATATTGTGAAGTGTATAACAGAACTCGGCAGTGTCAAGTGATTTCCAATCACATGCTGAAATATGGCCGCCGCAGATTGTTCGGAGCAGCGCACATAATTTATTGTTGATGTTATCGTAGCGCGTGACGGGTGCCTTTGCTTTTCCCTGCATGACGGAAGCTTTCATGACATCCGAGTCATCGTAACCAGCCACGCCCTGTATTCTGTCGATCTCGTAGGCCCAGTTGGCCATTCTTGACAAGTCATGAGAAAAGCGAGGCAAAAATGAGGCATGAAAAGTTTACTTGCTGAGTGCTCGGCTTATTCTTAACATACTAGGTGAAGGAGCAGAAGGAGGAGGGTGAATTCCCATCAGCCCAGTCAGGGACCCAAGATGGTAGGTCTTGTGCTGCACCAGCTGTTCCAGCATGGCAGATGATATCGAGGCAGTTGTGGAGTGTGATCAATCTAGCAACTAGTTGACTGAATACTTCCTTCTTGGTCAAATTGTAGTTTGGCCTGGAAATTAGGCTTTTTCCATCTGGGGCCAAAGAAAGAATGCCATAGACCTTGTCGCGGGGGTCTGTAGCCAATGCATGCCGTGAAGCCACCAGCAAGCTAAGAAGATCTAGTGGAACACCCATGGAGCAAGAAGAACCCCAAGACTTGCGTAGGTAGTTCAACATCTCTAGCCTTCGAAATGGCAGCTCGTTCGAGTGGAAAGAACGAGGTGATGATGTCTCATTCTTCAGGCTCATTATAATCCTGCCGAGGCTGGCCCAATCGTCATGGATCAGAACATGATAATCTCCACATACTATTCTTATACAACTAGGCACGATAGCTTCTTGTATGGTCCACACTCGAAGCCACCAAGTACTAGAGAACAGCTCGTAGAGGCCACTCCTTTGCTGCTGAGTAGGTTTAGAACCCCGGTTAGTGGCAAGACACTCTAGGTAACGAAACGCTTGATCGCTGTTATCAGTTGATTTCCCCAGCCAACATATGGTTTCTCGAGATTGAGCATAGATCTTTCGCATCCGCAAGACTTCTGTATTTCTTTCCTGAAGGTTTTCTTGGTTGATGCAAATTGCATCTACCCAGATTGGTACGCCCTTTGACATATAGTCAAGAACAGCCTGGCTGTGTAGAGCAGCGGAGAGGTTCCCTGTGATTTTTATAGACATCCCATTTACAGAAATCCAATCAGACTTATGAGTCCCCCATACATAGGACAGAGCTATATATGGCAATCCTCTGTCGAGTGGTATATGTTCCATCCTGGCATGAAGTTGGCCGGAAGTATCCATTGAAACGAAGAGGACCCGCATCTCTGTGACAGAATCAAGGGGTGTGTAAAGGCGTTGGTATTTTGAAAGTAATTGGATCTCCGTTGGCTGAGGTTTTCTAAGTCGTGTCAGATTAGTAAGTGTTGATGAATCGTTGTACAAGAAGTCTGTCTGACTTACCTCGGGGCTTCTGTGACGGAAATAGGAGGATCATAAAACCTGTAGCTGGATGAACGGAATTTGTCTCGCCAAAGGTTATCCAAACCTAAACGACCCACTCTAGTTTCCGCGAGTGTCAGGCCTTGAACGAGTTGCTGAAAGGATTCTTTAAAGCCCTCGCCGAGTGAGTAGACTGGTGTAAAAAGGTTGAATATATCATGTGCCCAAATATCCATGAGTAGCTCTGACAACTCGAAGGCTTCGACGATCAAGCGTTGAGTCTCCTCCCGTTTGAACTTGTCGTACTGTATTGTTAGAGCTGCTGTAGTATTTACTTTCCTTGCCAAGCTCACTCACATATCTTTGCTAACTGATATAAATTCCTTGTCATCCTCAACATAGCTTTGGCACTTCTCGGCGATCCTACGCATTTGTTGCCTGTCAGATTCTGGATCCTCGGAAGATGAAGCAGTAAATTGTCTTCTAGCCATGGACAGAATTCTCGATAGCTGATCTATACGATCATTGAGTTGTATAATATTGTCAAATAGCGCTTTAAAAAGCTCAAGATAACGATCTGTGCTGTAAAAGCCGGCATCAGTCAGGAAGTAATAAAATGGCGTGATATGAAATACCCATATTCCAAAATAC
>PVQA01001639.1:0-26633 GCA_002980515.1 Fusarium burgessii | reverse complement strand
AGAGGGGTTGTGGATGGTACCCCACATCCCCATTCCAGTCCTTTCGTCCTCTGCCTTCACATCACTACAGTATCTAACACCTCCTAGTCCCCGCCGTCTTCATTGGCGTCATTCTTGGACCTATAGCAGCCAAATTTATCGAGAGCGAGAAATGGGGCTCTGCCGAACCAGGCCAGACTAACGCCATCACTCTGGTTTGTCCCCAACCATCCCAAGTTGCTTATCGACAAGACGCTACGAGTAAATACTGATGCCAAAGTACTAGGGCGTCGCTCGGGTTATGATTGGCGTTCAGCTCGTCATCGCAGGTTACCAACTCCCAGCCAAATATGGTTTCACACGGTGGAAAGAAATGGCACTTTGTCTTCTCCCCATCATGACCATCATGTGGCTCTGTACAACAGCCTGTATCATGCTCACGATTCCCAAGTTAACACTCCTGGCCGCTCTCGTCATTGGCTCCTGCGTCACCTGCACCGATCCCATCCTCTCACAGGCCATCGCCAAAGGTCCTTTCGCAGATAAATATGTCGCTCGTCCACTACGCGAGATCATCTCTGCCGAAGCGGGTGCCAATGACGGTTTCGGATTCCCGTTTTTGATGCTTGCTACATACTTGATTCAGCATGCAGAGATCCCTGGTGCTGCTGTCAAGGCTGGAGCCGCAGGTGAAGCTGGTCATTCCGTTGCTCATGCTTTGATGGCTCGTGCTGGTGAGGTTGGACGTCTGGGTGGTGGAGTTGGAGTGGCTCTCACAGAGTGGTTCGTTGAGACGTGGCTGTATACCATTGTCTTGTCCATTGCCTATGGTGCCTTTGTTGGGTATGGATCTTGCAAGGCTGTTCGTCTTGCTCTGAGATGGTAAGTGATCTCTATAACGGCGCAACGTCATATCAACATCTGCAGTATTCATTGTCTGCCATTTTCCACCTTGATCTAATCCAATATTATACAGGAAGTGGATCGATAACGAGTCTTATGTCCTCTTTCCCACAGCCCTGGGCCTGTTCATCGTCGGAACCTGCGGAGCTCTCGGCACTGACGATCTTTTGGCCTGCTTCGTCGCTGGCTGCGCCTTGAACTGGGACGGCCACTATCTCCGCGAGACTGAACTACGTCACGACGAAGTTAATTCATGTGTTGACGTCCTTCTCAATTTCGGCGGATTCATGTACATCGGTGCTATTCTGCCTTGGTCAGACTTCAACGACCCTACTGGTACTGGCATCACATGGGGTCGTCTTCTAGGTCTTGGACTCCTCGTTCTCATCTTCCGCCGATTACCCGCCATTTTTGCCTGTTATAAGCTGATGCCTGGTGTTTGCGCAAACTGGAAAGAGGCACTCTTCATGGGTTATTTCGGACCCATTGGCGCTGGCGCCGTCTTCTATGTTGAGCACGCCAGACATTTGTTTCCGCATGATGGTGACGGTGATGAGGAGGAGACCAACCTCGTGCGAGCTATGGGGCCGACAGTTTACTGGCTCGTGCTGTTCTCCATCATTGTCCACGGTCTATCGATCCCTGCGCTCAACGTCTTTTATCACTACACCGGCAAGGCACCTATCAAGGAGGATGCTGTTGAGCTGAGGCGCATTTCCATGCAGGTTGCCACCCCTGCCAATGCGGTAGCTGGCGATAAGGATACTTTTATTGCGTACAATCGCTTTAGTCGCCATGTCGATGCCAATGCTGTCGGCTTGCCGGTTAGCAGGTCTGCTAGTGAGAGTTATGAGTTTTCTGATAATGAGGATCTTGGCAAGGGGCGCTAATCTCTGAAGAATAAGGGTGGTTTGAGATTTGTCTAAGAATGGGGACTGGTATGTAGGTTAGTCAGTATGGGTCTTTGCCCTAACCTCTCCTCTCGTTTTAGTTTCACAAGGATATATGGCCTGTTACGTTATATATCATGTCACTCGTTTACACAGCTTGCCCTTTCGTGACTTTCTCGTGATGGAAACTGTAAGTTTAAAAAAGAAGAAAAAAAGAAGAAAAAAAGAAGAAAAAAAAAAGAAGAAAAAACCAATAACAGCAAGCTTTAAGGACAAGTTTGATTTCAAAAGAGGTATTCTCTAATAATTATTTACGTATAGAGATAAGAGAGCCCTATCACAGTCTCTTGGGATTCACGAGCTACCAGTAGAGAGCACCAGAGTAACGCGCAACCTTAATATTTCTCGAGGTAGATAAGCATGCCGAAGTTTGCTTAACATGCCTCAGTTCTAAGACATTTGTAATGATGGAACTTGGTAAGCACTTATGTCTAAGAATTCGACAAGGCCGCATTAAACGAAGCACATGAGACGACTCGAAACTACCCAACGGATTGATAAAAGTGGTTTTGCCCCTCCCCCCTTTTTGTTTCTAAGAGGGGGTGCCGTAACCTCTAACCACGTACAAATCATCACCGCATAACCTAACCTTTGTATAAACTGCTATAGGCAATCTTGGTCATATGAAGATTATGTCTTTTAATTGCTGTAATCTCATATACTACGCAATAGCAATTTCGTTTAAATTGAACTGCAAACCATCGTATTGTATTGTTACTTTTTTAAACGGTCGGTCCGACCCCAGCCACTACATAACCTTCTTCTTCTTCATCAGAATAATGATTCAGCGCGCGCTCGTAGTCCTATCCATTCTGAGACATTACAGGTACTTTAATCTCTTCCTCTACATCAATTATTACGCTAAGCGCTATCATTAAGTGATTAAAAGGCCCTCCTCTGGTAACTGCCACCTGGGAGCACGTACTGATCTTAATATCATCCTTATTGGAGTGCGAGTTCCCTGGTAAAGAAGGTAACTTTCGTATTGTGACTACCGAGATGAAATTATTGGCGATATCGGTTTGAATATATTTAACTTCAGCCTTATTAGCCTTACTAGGGCATAAGTTTTCTTTAACCTATTTCTTAAGGTTAAGAATAGCTTCAAGGTGTGATTTTAGTACCATTATAATCATTAAGAATCGATCTTCCTTATTAACTACCTCCCATTATTGTAGCTGGCGTTGTTGCTCCTTAATTGTATTTGGATTAGTGTTAGACAAGTCTACATCAGGAAGAGTGCAGCAAGCTAGCATTACTTGCGTAACTCTATTAAAATTCAAAGTTAGCATGTTACGTTATTCTTTCGATTTGCTAACGAATATAAACTTCCTCAACAGTTCCTTGTCTTTTTAGATTTACAAGCAAGTACCTTATCTGTATTTAGTAAAGGTAAAGTCCGACATTTTTAACTCCTGTATATTTACGACCAAAGGCTCAACATAACGAACTTAGATCTCTAGTACAATCACCATTGGCTACACCCAAAGTGAAAAGAAAGCAGAGATGTTTCAAATATGGTATTCCAATCCAATATCAGATCACAGAAAGAAAACTGCCATCAACGACAACCTTTATCTCGTAGTTCCTAACCATACTACCCGTATCCCTAAACAAAACAATATAGCTCTTGCGATACAATCTCAGTTCGGCAAACTTGCCACATATTCCTGTTTCCTTATCCCTCTTGCTTTCCATCTTTCCTCTTCCTTTTTGTATCCTCCTTGCCATACACTTTAGTCCATTGCGTCTCCCAAAATTCCCCCATCAGTTCTTCCCCCTAGGTTTCACCTCGTCCTCCGCAACAGGATGCAGCATCAGTTTAGTCGGATAATCCGTCGTGTTCTTCGCATAGCCCATAGACCAGTCATAGCCCACGGCGTACGCAAAGAGACTCCCATCGTGGCTGAAATCAGTCGACGTGATAGCACCGCCAACGAACGAGAATCCTTTCAAACGATGGCGAGCCGCACGATCCCAGAAGTGGAACGCTCCGTCGGATCCAGCTGTACTGAAGGTAGTTTGATGCTTCGGATGAAAACGTACGTCGTTGACGGCATAGATCTTGGTGACTTTTGGAGTATCGGACGAGTCTCGGTGACATCGGAAAGTGAACTTATTCCTAGTATCCTGTTAGCTACCAGAGTTGGTCATGAAGAGAAGACGCCACATACATTTCATCCTTGCCCTCCAAGCGGTTCATTGCACATCTTCCTTCGATAGACGCTGTAGCCCAGCCTTGCCCATCAGGGAAAGCTGCTACAGCCTTGGTCTGGTGCGATAGTGGCGATGTCATGTTTCGCGCAAAGGTTGTTGGGTCGGAGCGCAAGTCGACAAGATGTATATGTTTCTCAGCAGTTGCAATGACAAGCAGATGCGCTGCTGTATCCATAGAGTAGATGCGGTCCGCGCACTGGAGAGTTGTCAGAGGCTTTCCCGTCTGTCGTAAATCCCAATACTGAACAGTCTTGTCCCAAGAGCCGCTGGCGAGGACAGGAGCAGGGGATGAAGGGATGTCGACAAAGTTGACGCAGCGCACAGGCGCAGAATGCTCCCCAACCACAATAGTTTGTCCAGTAGGAGCATGAAGAAGTCGTATATTTTTGTCGGCACCACTAGCTGCAACCATGGTTCCATCCTGGGTTTATGTGTGAGATGACTACCGTCAAGAACGAGGATGGGGAGTGCTCACCTAGACACATGGAATGCTCGTATCGCTTATATGCTGTTTGAGTTAGAAACTTACCTTGCTCCAGTCGCAGCTAAAGACGGGACCGTCAGCGCCGAGGAGAGCAACGCCAGCGGCCGAGCCATCAGCCTTGACGTCGTAGACGCGCACGTTGCCGTCCCAGGACCCAGCAGCCAGATAGTGAGCTGTTGGAGACCAGCGGACAGACGAGATGGTGTCGCTAGCGTCGGCAGGAAGAGTGAGATCCTTTGACGCCATAGTGCTTGATGAATGATAGATAAAAGAAGTCGCTTTGATGATGCGACAGATGAAAATAAGAGAGAGAAAGAAGCTAAAAAAGAAAATGAAATTGGGTTCAGAAATAATGCTTTGTGTCATGTGATACGGATCGGGGTTAAGATTATATCCGGTGTTTGTCCAGGCAGCGAAGCTAATAGTTTCACCACAAAGCCTTAAAACAGGCAGCCATGAGAGGGTTGAAGTATAGTTCCCAGCTATGAGAAAATGTTTGCTTTATTAAGATTCAAGGCTTAAAGTCTCCCTTGTTCATCAAATTGAAAATCTAGTCCTTGCTAGACCGAAGCGTTGGGCGTCCAATAACCAATAGTACTACTCGAGAGAGCTACTGTTGAGACTCATTGTGGCCAGAGTTTTCACTGACGATAAGGCATTTTGCGCTCTCACTGAGGTTGCCATTGAAAGGAGCCGAGGTCCTATCCACACGCTTGGGTTGCCTATACCCCAGCAAATTATTGGTCAGTTAGAAACCATGCAATATCCAGATCATAAATCTTATAGTGCAGATCAGACGCTATTGAGGAAAAAAGAATTAAAGCAATCGGCCTCTTTATTTAGAATTTGGAAGCCATATGCAGCAACTTATATAGCAATGGCGACGGAGATTGCCAGTACACTCGGCTGGGCTATATTGAGAAGAATCTCTTTTCACAAGGCCTGAAGCCGCTACCAACCACACCGTATTCTGTCCTAGCGCCCTGCAGCAAGCTATCTATAATTTTAACGAATCGACGGAGTGTGCTTGCAATATATAGTGACGTGCCCAGTCGATCTTATTCTCTATTGGCTTCCACTATTTTGCTGTCATACATAAAATTATTATATCGTATATAAGCTGTGATAAAACACAAGTGTCATCTGATTTCTCATGGATGAAGTGAGTCTCCAATGTTGCCATTTTGCTGAGGATATCATGGATCCATTCACGACTTCTTGACTCAACAATAAGGTACATCTGGATTGGAGCAAGAGCCAGCGATGAGATTCTGCTTGGTCCTCTCAATATCAGCCTCGTAAATCATGGCATCGCCAGCAAGAATACGGTCACTGATATGCACAACGCCCTGCAATCATTAGTCATCAATCGCTTTCGGCTTAATCTTCTCTACATGCGGATACTCACATTAGTAACAGGGATGTCCGCTTCGACGATAGTCGCCACGTCATTAATCACAAGATCTCCGCCCTTGATTTGAGTCGAAGCCCAGAGGTATGATCCCAGCTGAATTCGAGTTTTCTTCTCGGTAAAGTTGCTCGTGTAGAAACGAGAATTGGGAATATAGTGGTGTTGAAGCATTTGTCCGGACCACCAACTTCCCTTGGGTGTGCGGGCAAAAGTCTCATAGTATTCCCCCGTATTGTTGAAAGCTTCGTTTGAGGGCGCGATGAATGTATATTGCCAATCTGCGCTTGTGATAAACGCTTCGGCGAAACCTTTCTTCGGTCAGCTTTATATGCATTAGTGACTATGAGAAAACAGAGATCATTAACCTGGCGTCTGTTTAACGACTTTTAAAAGTTGGGATAAATCGTCCCGTGACTTGATAAAGTCGAGCAATGTAATTTCAGCTCCCTTAGAGGGAGGCTGATAGATTCCGTCCGGGATTGGAGCATATGATAGTGGTAGCCTGTCGAAGACCTTGGCCTCACATAATACAATGGCGGCGTATAACGCGAGATGTAGTTGAAACTTCATTTTGAGTAGTCCACAGTCTGCTATAGTTTTGATCCAAAGGACAAAGTGATGTTGTGGTAGAGCAAACAGAACTCCAATGATATGAATGGTTGCTTCTGTACAATGAAAGGGGTTTGCCAGAAGTCGGGGTTGTCATTGCTAAACCCCTCAATAAAGGATCAACAGCCGGCTATGTTAGCATGTTGGAGACCCGAAAGATGGCCCGCCACTCACTATGGGATTGCGGGGTAGCCCCTTGGGAAGTACGGATATCGCTCCGGCAATTAGACTGAATGGCCGTTCCTTTACAAACTACTAGCTCAAGGATACCTGCCACATGAAATTGCGGCCTTTGTATCGAGCAGGTCGGCAAAAATAACGGACATTTTACCTCGTATCGCCAATGCTTATCATCGAATCGGTCTCTGATGATGAATACTTGAAGTCGTAAGAATACTACGATCCAAGGTTTTCTAAGTTGCAATCAACTCTGTCTTGCACCTTTATTCGTTCACTGCCATGAGATCTACTTTCGTTTTGTTCTTGGCAAGGTTGGCCTTGGCTACCAAGCCTCTGGCTCAGAAGCCGCAGATGGGTGAGTGCTGCCGACAAAATGCTGCTGCAGATAATATGTTAACGTGAACAAGGCTGGAACTCATGGAATAGCTTCAAACTTAATGTCAGCGACGAACTGATTAGATCGACCGCCGATGCCCTCGTCGATACTGGTCTTGCTAAACTCGGGTATGACTATGTGTTGATTGATGACGGATGGCAAGACGATAAGCGTGATGGAGATGGCAAGCTCGCAGCAAACCACACAAGGTTTCCCGACGGCATCCCCGCTACTGCATCCTACGTCCATACAAAAGGACTCAAACTGGGCATCTATAGTGATTCAGGCATCTTCACGTGCGGAAAGCTGTATCCTGGGAGTCACGGCTATGAGGAGTTGGATGCTCAGACCTTTGCTGATTGGGGCATAGACTACCTGAAATACGACAACTGTGGTGGCTTCCAGGGTAACACTCTTTCCGTGCAAGAGCGATTTCTCAAGATGTCATACGCGTTGGCCGCCTCGGGTCGTCAGATCTTGTATTCGCTTTGCGAATGGGGAAACCAGTTTCCGTGGCTCTGGGCTGACCAGATAGGCGACTCTTACCGAATGTCGGGCGACATCTACTCGTCTTTCTCCAAAGACAGAGCAAACGTATGCAAAACGGCCTATTGCATGAACCAGGGCTACGCTGGTGTCAGTGTGCTTACGATGATACGAAAGATGAGAGAACTAAGCCCATTCTCAAAGCCAGGGGCTTGGGGTAAGCACATCCACATTTTTTTGCGAACATCGTTGATGCTGATTTCCTTTCTAGCGGACATGGATATGTTGGAGGTTGGGACTTGGACCATGACGGAGCTGGAGGAACAAACTCACTTCTCCTTCTGGGCTGCGCTCAAATCTCCCCTGATCATCGGTGCTGATCTCAAAAACATCAGTGATACCTCGCTCGCCATATACAAGAACAAAGAAGTCATTGCTTTAAACCAGGATGACGCGGGCAAGCCTGTTATCTATCTGCCAAAGCTATCTGAAGAAGGCAGCTATCAGGTGTGGGCAGGCTCACTAAATTCTGGAAAAAGGCGACACGTAGTCTTGGTGCAAAACTACGGCAGTGATGATGTGGACGTCGAGATCTCTTTGAAAGATGTTCCTGGTCTTCCTGTGGAGCAGAACCTAACAATCAGGGATGTATGGTCAAAGAAAGCAGTTCCCCCATTAGACGACAAGATCATCTTGAAAGGTATCAAGCCAACGCAAACAAAGGTCCTTATCTTTTCAAAGTAGGTAGAGTTTTCATAGCAGTCTTGAGGGTTGGCAGTATAGCATTAGCCAAGACCTTTTTTTCTCATCTCAATAATTAAGCTTCGTGTTTCTTTTTCATTCCTCTTCAAACGACTTTTAGCGGCTAAAGCCCTTGACTGTACTGGGTTAACCAAAACAATATGTGATTTCCCCCTGGCATGATGTGCGGTGGTGACAGACATCGCGGTTTACGGTAAAAGTTGTATCACAACTTCTAATTCTTTGGTCATCTATCAATCGGGAAAAAGCTACGATATGGGACCAGTACATTCACCATGACTCGTAACGTAACTGCAAAGGTCGCATCCAAAAGATTATTTTTTACCTTTAACTTGACTATCAGGTTCAGAATTGAATATGCAGTACAGGTTGGCTCCAGGATGTTGATATATCATGTAAAAGGAGTACTGCTGTGTCTCAACTCAGGATGCTGTCATGAGGGCTACAAGAGTTCCGTTCAGTAAAACATTGGAAGAGGGCTCAGCACAGACCAGGGCTTGTGAGTATCATTTTCCGGGCTAAAAGTGAGGCGTCGTTCAATTTCTAGCACTGCTGTAATAGTCTACTTCTTCTCTGCTGTAGCCCAGAGGAGATCTCCGAAGCCAGGCATATCACCTCCAGTCACTACCTCTCCACCTGCGGCATCATATGCTTCTTTGGCCTTGGTCGTCCAAGGATTGTTCAGTCCTTTGGCTTCTGACGTATAGTAGAGAAGATCCCAGACGGCTGGTGCTTTCTTTGTTCCACCCGAGACATGCTGAAGGATGCCTCTGTTGTATTCCGATATCTCATCCCAAGGGCCGTCGACCAAGACTGATTCGCACCGGCGCCATTTCGAATCGTACGGCACCGTTTCATTCAGGTTGTATTTTGCCGCGTATTCAGCCCCCTTGAGGAGTAGATTGTCCCCATAACCAAACAAGTTGTATCCTTGGGTCTTGGAAGTTCTCGCGGCGAGGGCAAGCCACCCGAGACCAGACATGACATGGCCCTGATCTCGGCCTGATTCCGAGTTCTGTCCTGTTTTGGAATCAATAGTCGCGTCGATACCGGCACACCAATCGTTCTTCCAAGACCATATGGCAAAGTTATATGCTGCGACATCCTCGAGATATACTGCATAGTCCATCAAGGCTTTGATAGAGGCAATGCCGTAGTTGGCCTGGCCAATGATCAAGCTCTGTCGGAGAAACAGCCAATAGAGCTGGATGCTGAAACCTTGTCCTCCTTGCCATCTTGATCCTACCTCTTTCCAGCCGCCTTCCCATCGCATAATCTCGGCAGCATTCACAAACAAGGTACCTTCAATACCGATGAGAAGTGAACGGTCGGTCCCAATAATGTTTGTCAGATTTGTACCCCAACTATCCAAAATGGATGTAGAGCGATCCCAATGCGCACGTTCCTTGGTAATATACCCTGAAATATCATAATTAGCCATAATATTCAGTATAGGCGTAAAAGAGAAAAGGGGTCCTGTACACATGATGGCGTTGTGGTAGGCGGCCCGGGCGTCATTGGCAAATGATGTATAGTTGCTAATGGATCCGCGAGAAATTACAGCATATGGCCCTTGCATTTTGTAAGATGACTGTGAAAAACTGCTATTGGCAAACTGGTCATAACCTGACTTCCACGGTTCACGTCCTTTCAGGACACCGTTTCTCATGGTTTCGAGATCATCGTGAGAATGCCAGAGGCCCGGATGGTTAAAGTCAGAGGGCCTCCGCTTCTGGCCCTCAGTCCAAGGAACATAGGGAATACCCGCTGCAAACAATGTCAATAGTGGTCAATACTGCCGTCTGAAATTTGCTTTATGGAATTACCATTCAGGCTTGGAACATCCTGTACTAACCCAAGCACTGGCGATATGAGTAGCAGGCAGAACTGAGAGTCGTCAGTCAACTTCATAGGCTGGATTAAAGGACGCAAAGTACATTGAAAACTCTCATTTTGACACGTTCTGGATGGCCTTGGTGAGAAGGGGACTTTGTGATGCTTTACTAGTGTTTTCAAGTCGAGTTCATGTGCCCCTATCCTGGAGCAAACAGTCTAGGCAGGCTGATATGCGTATCGTGCTATTATAAGCAGTGTATAGTGACGCTCTTGGTGACTAACGGTTGATGGTTGATCTACGGTCTGGTGGCATGTTACGGGGGAAGTCTCGGGCCGGTTCCGAAGTATTGAGTGTGTACGGGAAATTAACCCCGCGTCAATATGCCGGGAGGTTGGGGAAAACATGGAATAATCGCCGGGATAGCAAATGAAGGATGATCTCCTGAAGTTGACCCATCATAAACCCCGCAATGGCAGGGAATGAAATAACCGTCGGGTAATGAGAGAAAATCAAGGTTAAAGCCTGATGGACATCATTTCCTCATCTGACAGACATCTGATCCACGCCATGTCCATGGCTATCTTTGCTCAGGAGGAAACCGTTTGGTGCAATATAAAAGAGGGTATTACCCTCTCAACCTGGCCATAGAGGCACTATAGAGGCTTGTATATTCCAGTGATCGAACTGAAACAACACAGCAATCTTGGAATCACCTGCGTCAAACATGTTGGCCCACGGAATCACTTGCATTATGGCCCTGGCTGTCACAGTGACCGGATTTGTCCATCCTGGCCTTTTACACTCGTCCAAGGACCTAGCTAGAGCCAAACGCCACGTACTCCAGGGTGATGAGCCATGGGCAACAGACTGGCAGCTCTTGGTCAACAACAGTCATGCATCACCAACATATAAGCCAAATCCCCAACCTACCATTTACCGGGGCTCAGACGGAACCCATGCGGAGAATTATGGCCGTCTCTACAATGACGCGCATGCAGCATATCAACTTGCTATCCGGTGGCATATTCAGGGAGACGACCAATACGCCGACGCAGCTGTCGCCATTCTCAATGCTTGGTCATCTACCATGAAAGCTATTGGTGGTAGCAGCGATCGCTTCCTCGCTGCTGGTATTTACGGCTATCAATTAGCTAACGCCGCAGAATTGATACGTTCGTATAGCGGCTGGGCTGCGTCGGAGCAAGACCAGATGAAGACGTTCCTCCAAGACGTCTTCTTTTCTGAAAGCTACAGGTTCTTGACAACCCACAATGGACAGGATGAATACCACTATGTCAGTTCTCCCCTATAAGCGTTATCAATTGTATATGACTGATCGATGGCTAACGAGCGAGCTGTAGTATGCCAACTGGGACTTTTGCAACATTGCTAATATCATGGCAATCGGCATCTTTACAGACAACCAAACGATGTACGAGTACGGGAAGAACTACTTCCTCCACGGAGACGGACGCGGAGCTATCAATAACTTCATCTACAAAAACTATACCGAGTCTGGTACTGGCAAGATTCTGTCCCAAGGCCAGGAAGCTGGAAGAGACCAGGGCCATGCTACCCTGGACATTGCGCTACTCGGGGTTGTTATGCAGCAAGGATATAACCAGGGAGATGACCTATTCGCGACTTTAGGGAATGCCGGACTTCATGCGTGAGTAGACCAACTGAACTGACGCTATTCAGAACCTTGTAGGGCCAGTGACTAATCCAAAGTCAGATCCGAATATGTTGGCAAGTACAACGTTGGATACGATGTCCCATACACGTGGTATAATAGTTATGAGGGCAACCAGACTGTCATCAGTGAAGACGGCAGATACAAGCATCGTCCAGGGTTTGAGCTCGTATATGCTCATTACAACGACATTAAACAACTAGATGCTTCCTGGACTGGAATGTATCGTGATCAAACAAATGGAAATTCTACAGCGGGCGTCGAAGGCGGAGGCGGTGATTATGGCACCACAAGTGGAGGCTTTGATCATCTTGGATATGGGACGCTCCTCTATCGCTTGTCTGCTTAAAAAGGTCGGGGGAGGTACCTTTATGTAGCTAGCTTTGTGGCCATGTTGTTCATGGATGGGCCTCGTAACGAAAGCTGGTTTTCCCAACGGATTTGAGTAGTTGCTTTGGCTGGGTGAGGCAGATCGAGTATAAGTCATCTATTTCACACCTTGTCTGATTCATTCTTTGTCTTGTTACGTTCTACCTAATGAAGGTGAAGTGTGAGACGACCAAACACTCGTGATGGCTAACCTTTTCGAGATGTTTATCCAAGGTAATGAATAGGTAACACAAATCCTCAGAGGCCTACGATGATCATGATGTTTGAGCATGTACGATTTCGGAATGAAACGTATTTACGGGATAGTAAGCGGACTGATCTCCGGTTGTTATCCATCTCGGGGGTCTTCTCTGTTTTCCTGGTACTATTGTGACAAGGACGTACCTTTCCCGCCGCATTGAAGACCGGAATAATTGACGGCATAAGCCCGCCAGCACAAACTCTCATAGACGTATCATCTCGACTTTCATAGTACCAAACGGCAGGGGCGCCACAATTTGAAAAAAGAAACCGAATCCAATGCATTATTCTTCGTGCATTTGTTTACTTCACTCTTGTTGCCGCAATGCACATCCCTCATGGCTTTCTTGGGACCGGTGCGGTTAGCCTACTTAGCGTACTCTGCTTTATGATCCTCCCCGTCAATGGCTCAGGTCAACTCGGCTCTCGTCATCTTCAAATCTTTCCTTTGCCTGAACGAGTCATCAAATCCGATTCTTACCATGTCAAAGTTCGGTCGTACGCCAGAAATGCCTCCACAAAATGGCAGCAGGTCAATCTCATCCGCCCCGGGTGAACGAGATCAACCAGACAAGTGGCCAAGCCCTTTCTCATAATACATCTGTGGGGATTTTGACTTCAATGGGCTCATTGAGCTGTCGATCGAGCCATCTGAGAAGATCTATTCATCTATCGACACAGTCAGAGTCCGTCCGCTATCATACAATTTCAAAGCGGACGTCCATGGTCGCACCATCAAACTGAATCTGACGGAGCCAGCCAACCTGGTGATCGAAGTTAATCACGATTTTTTTGACGTCTTGCATCTATTTCTTGATGGCGTTCACAATGACACGATTAGCCAGAATCAGGCCGAAAATGACTCGTCTATCATCTACTATGGTGCGGGATATCATGAGTTGAAGGATAAAGTCAACATTACGTCTGGTCAGAAGGTCTATCTCGCACCCGGATCTTTTGTGAAAGGGGGTTTCAGTTTTCAAAATGCATCTAATGCGGCCATACTCGGGCGTGGTGTGCTCTACCAAAGCTCTAATCATTCAATCGATATCAACTATTCGAAAAACATCAGCGTTGAAGGTGTGACAGTCCTAAATCCTGGTCATTACTCTGTAATGATGAGCTCGAGTGATAATGTCATTGTTTCTAGGCTACGGTCAATAAGTGCAGTGCAGTGGGGTGATGGGATAGATGTTTTCTGTTGCCGCAACGTGGTGCTCGAGAAGCTATCCACGCGAAACCCGGATGACTGTGTAGCCTTTTACCAGCATCGGTGGGATTACTATGGCGACTCCAAGAATCTGACTCTCCGCGATTCTTCCTATGGGCTGACGTAGCTCATCCGATTCATTCGGGCTTCAAGGACATACTGTGAACCCGGAAACCATGCAAGATGTCACTATCTCCAATGTTGACATTCTAGACCATCGAAAGCCGCAAATTGATTATCAAGGATGTCTGTCCATCAATGTGGGCGATGAGAATCTACTGCAAAACATCCTGTTTGACAACATTCGTGTTGAAGACTTTCGGCTCGGCATGCTACTCAATTTCAAGGTGCTTTACAACTCGAAATATAACACTGGACCTGGACGGGGACTTTGCAATGTCACCGTCAAGAGCTTGTCATATAACGGCAAAGGTGGAAATATTCCCGCGATAGCAGGATGGGACGAAAATCGCAAAATTGAGTTTGTTGACTTTCAAGGTTTGGAAATCAATGGCCAACATATCTGGGATGACATGAAGAAACCAAGGTGGTACTCTACGTCTGATTTTGTTCCGCTTTATGTAGGCAATCATGTTGCCTACTTGACATACTCTGCATAAAGGCAGCCATCGGAAAGTTGGCTTGAATACAGAAATTATTATACCTTGACATACTTCAGTGAGCTTCTGGTATTTGTAGAACTCTGAGACACACAGCCTCGTGTTCGGAAGAACCAGGCAGCTAGGTAGTGTATTCAGTCAACATCAAAGGCTTCTAAAGTTGTTGAAAAGACTGTAATGAATGTTTTATCGCTGGACTAATCGAAAAAGGCGTTACACCGATCACCTGATCACACTAATGAACTGATATTCCATAGCTATTAAGTCGGAATATTGAAATGCCAGCGGTCTTGATGGACTGCCCTGAGCGTCTTTGGATACCAACCGAATATATCGGACCTGAATGTCTCATACAAGATAATTGCGATTGGTTTCTGAGCAAATCACAAGGCCCATATATCCTCAAGGCTTCTATCGAACGTTCAACTACCGTACAAGAGTGTTCCAAAAGCCTAGCACCCATCTTGTCCACAGATAGCAACCCAACACTCTCTGGCTCACGAATAATGATTGCCCACACCATTTGCACGATGGGCATCCCTCTCACCATGATCTGCTCTCGAGTCCATCTTCCTATTCCCTGCTGGCAGTTTGCATATTATTGTCTCAGAAATCGTACCGGAAGTCGGGATTCTCTTTGTCCGTCAAATCAGCAAAAGCATTGAGATGTTCCAATTGATCACTCTCGGAATGCTTTTGGCTGACATCGCCCGCATGAGACGTATCCAGAGCTACGTTTCTCTTTTTAGCATTCCGACGAACCAACAAGAGCCGAAGGATAACGAGGAATATGTTGAAGAGGACGTAAAGACAGAAGTGTGCGGTAAAGCCCTTTTCATAACGAGGCGAATCGGACTTTTGAAAGATCTTGCAAAGGTCAGCACATTTCTTAGTGAATACATGCATGTCGGTGTTGATATACCTGTGGAGCGGTCATATTACCAGCAGCCCAGGCCACGAAGGTAATGGCCAGAGTGGTTGACTTCTTAGTCTGGCCGGCAATGTTGCGAGAGATTAGGGAAAATATCAGATTTCCCTCTGCGAGATAGAATTGTGTACAATAAAAGGCGATGAGTAGCCCAACACGATTCGAAGGTGTCGGAGGAATGCTGTAGATGATGGCGGTTCCAATGATAGGGGGGCTGATAACTCAGTTAGTGATTAACGTGGCTTGGTGAGAGCTGTTTCGCCAACTTACATTGTCCATGCGTGCATTACCCAGGCGGTCTGCCCTGTGGCTGTGGCAAGCGTGGCACTTCCTACCATGACGATGATGGTCACAGCACCCTGAGCGATGTTGAGAAGCTGAGTTTGAAGGTAGGTGAACCCAAAGGAGGAGATGATCAGATTCGAGAAGACGCCCAGGCCGCCGATGATCAGAGTTGAGGTGAGCTGGAGCATAACATAACACCAAACAATAGGATCGGTGACTGCTTCGATGGCCTGATACCGCTTGTAAGACTTGTTCTGGATGCCAGTCTCGTTGGCTCGAACACGCTCTACCATTAGGCGCTTCTGATCTTCATTGAAGCACTTTGCCTTCATTGGAGAATCTGGCAGCCACCAGCCGATAAACAAGCCCCAAACACAAGTGGCCAGGCCAAGGACAAGAAATAGCAGTTGCCAAGGATATATGACCCCATCCTTGTAGTGAGATACACCCCATGCAATGATGCCACCAATCTGGAAGCACGTGTGTCAGTTTCATCGCTCCCCAGTTTTATGTTCCAACAAGTCTTGCATACCATGAGCTGGACTCCAGTCATACAGTACCAAAGGGACGTCAAAATGCTCTGTTCTCGTTTTGTGTACCACATGCCCGTCCTATCACACACGTATAGTTAGATCAGAAAAGACAATAAACAACCAAGGCGAACCATAGCTCACATTATGATGAAAGCCGGCTGAACGCACGACTCAAACACACCCAAGAGAAAACGGACTACCATGAGGCTTGCAAAGTTCTTGGCAGCTGCGGAGCAGGCAATCACAACCCCCCAACAAAAGACATTGGTTGCCAGGTACTTTGCAACTGGAAGCTTTTGGAGCAGCAAGTTTGTAGGATATTCGCCGACGAGAACTCCCATGTATAGAATTGTTCCTAGCCATCTGAGAGGGTAAGTAGTCAGTACTTTAGATATCATTGCCTAAAGGAACGGCTGGACTAACGAGAATTGTTGTCCGTGGAGATTTGCGTCTTCCTGGATGTTCATGACGGAGGAAAAGCCAAGGGTACCCTTGTCAAGGGATTGACAAAAATACGTGCCAAGCATACAGGCCAGGATGCGTCTGTTGACAGTCCAAAACAACTCCTTGTTCGTCTTTTCGTCAATCTCTACTGGGGCATCTTGGGCGTAGTTGGCAGTCTGAAAATCGCGATTAGAATAAGTCAACAAAGACTCGTGACATGTTACGCCATACCTCAAGGTCCGCAGCCTTCTGGCCGTAGTCGGCAGTTCTTTCAGCAGGAGTGATACTATCACTGTGCTGTACCTGTGCTTCTTTTGCCATTCCGGAACCAGGAATATAAGATACGAGTATAGCGTTCGATTGAGGAGAGTGATGTGTAGTTACGTGGAGCTTTGGGTGGTGGACGAAAGTAATCGACGACGATCGTAGAACTTCTTATCCATTTAGCGCAATGCACCGTCGTGAATGAAAATTGCAACGGAGAGTATTCAGGCGGAATACGGGGAAAGTCTCGGAACTAGACCCGACGTCCTGAAGCCGTCCCATGGCCCGCTAGTAGGTTACAAGATGATCATCACTCGCCTATTCGGATTTAGCCCCAACGCCAGAGACGGGCGTAGGACCAAAATTGGGCCGCATCGACTCGCAATCACCGGATGACATTGTTTTGGGCGCAATATGCGGCTCTATTTCCCCCGCAGTAACTTGCATACCTAGTACAGCGCTCTCAATGGAATCCGACAAGCCCACGCTTGCTAGAGGTGAAAACAAACGTTTGATCTAGGCTTATCTCTTTGAAAAGCTAATTTTTGTTAAGGAATACCTAGTTGCACTTAAATTTAGGTGATATTTGTGCAATTTTTACTGCAATATGCACCAACAAGCTTTACGGATTCTAAAGAGATAACAGACGACAGAGTTCTTTCTAAGCAGCATATTAGAAGCGCGCCAATGCTGGTGGTTAAAAACAGTGATAAACAAGGCATAGATGCTTTCTTCATTTCCCACTGCTGTATGGTCTTTGTTTTGTGGAAAGCGTATCTCTTAAAGTCTGATATAAGCAATGGTTGCGCGACAATACAAGGGATACCAAGGTTTATACTTTGTTAATAGTCGAGAGAAAAAAGGAAAAAGAAAGAAAGAAAAAACAGCATACTCATTTGGTAACAGGTTTAATTGTGACACATCATCCATCACTATCAATATACAATCTATGCTAGTGGTCTCAAGGCATTCATTTCTAGAAGCTTGTTCCCAAACAAAACAAAAAAATAATCGGCATAAACAAGCCCATGATCAGCCCAGTGACGGGGCGCAAATTCAAAATTGTTAATAGTCGCGCCGTTTAGGATGGTATCTCCGTCGCCTACAACTGATTCGACGCCCTTGACCAAGGCCACACGTCCGTTTTCCACTGTAGGAATGGTCCCCATTTGCTGTTTCTGTCCAGCCGCAGGGTTCAAGTGTCTTTCGCAAACGGCATCCACTATTCGGAGTGCATGGTCGAGATATGGAGATAGCTCGGAGCGATTCTGTAGGGATTGGTGAATGAGTAGCATGCCATACGCAGCCACCATAGCTGCACTTGTATCTGGAGGCTGCACAGTAGTACCAGAGGATTCTTGCGCGTCAAAGTCCCATGGTGGAATATGCGTGTCAGGTAGTCTCTTTAGGAAGTAATCGGCGCAGTTCTTGGCTGTGTTCAGAAAAGAACTCTCGCCACTCCATTCATATGACTTGGCGAACCCTGCGATAGCCCACGCCTGACCACGAGACCAGCATGATGTATGGCTATAGCCCTGATTCGTAAGACGCTCCTTGAGAGTGCCAGTCAAAGGATCGAAGTTGGCAACATGAAAACTCGACCAGTCATCACGAATAAGATACTTTTGCGAGTTGCGAGCATGGGACATCGCTATATCAAAAAGCCGAGTAGAATCGACTTGGGAAGAGGCTTGGGATGCAGCCCAGAAGAGGAGATCGAGGTTCATCATGTTATCCTGTTCCAATTAGCTATACAAATCTACGCAAGAAGGCTTCAATTTTTAGAGTTTTTGCTTACAATAATGACCAAGAAGTCACTGTTCGGATCCTCAAACGAATAAATCTTGGTTTGGCATACATCCCATGATCGTATGCAGCCAACCTTTTCGCAGAAGCGGTCTGCCAGGGTATTGGCAGCTGTCATCAGTGTATCGAACGCTTTCTGATTGTGATCAAGATCCCACTGCAAACGAGCCCAGGGACAAATCATGAACCCCAGATCATGCGTTCCCAGAAGAGACGCGTTCTGATGAAGATTCTCAGTCCACCATTGACAGGCATATCTATAGATAACGTATTAGCATCTGAGAATACTTTACGGAGTAATGAGAGTGCAGTACTCGAGTTGAAGAATATGAGGAAAGTCCGGTTTCGGTCGCGAAAAGCCAAGGAGTCCCAACTCGCTTCGGAATTTCTTTCTGCGCTCCATAATCAGGTACATTGTGCCCGGAAAGAAACCAGAGGTCCAGAACGAGGCATCTCTGTAAACGTATTCCGTGCTTCCTGGTTTAGTATATTCGGGAAACCAAGTAGGCGGCTCAGGCTAGTGCAGATGTTAAGCTTGAGGAACTTTAAACTTTGACTATTGTCTGCAAGAGCCATACCGTATTCAGGCTTCGCTCAGCGACAGCCCATACCTTTATCTCAATAGACGGAGAGAATAGAAATCCAAGATGTTTGAATTCCCTAAACGGCGGCTTCTTCACGTCCAGTTTCGTACTCTCTGCGCCTCTTTTCGTCACACCATTCGCATATTGGCTTTCAGACGTCTTGAAGAATAAGAATTAGCAATCACCCTGCTTCGCACGACAGTTTGGGAGCGTACTGAAAACTTGCGTTTTGTAGCAAATACTTGGCTAGGCTCAACCATGTCGGGGAGCTTCATCGTCACGAAACTAGAGGGATACGAAGCAAGGTAGGAAGAATATTAGAAGAGATTAGAAGAAGAAAACGACTTAGTTATTGCATCGAAACATTCGACGTCCATAAAATGAACAATTTGGTTTCAAGTATTGCTGACTAAAGAGTTAATTGGAGAAGGACGATGCTCCTTCGGAGACCGGAGAAGATATCGGACATGGTCCCGCCAGAGTGGCCACGATACTAATCCCGCCTTCCATACTATTCTCCGCCGACTTGTTGAAAATTTCTACATAGCCTGGCATTTTGATTGCTCGAGGATCGAGTTGACGACCTTAGCTAAGGTCAGGTCTTGTTATTAGCAAAGGCTGTCGCAAAATGTCTCGGGATTTGCTCCGTCAATAACTGCACTATTCTGGTTAAATGACGTGTGCTAGGAATCAAGGCTATCATTGTGCCACGTGCCTATGCTGCATGAAATTATGAAGATTTGGTTATGCATCGGAGCTCATCTCCGTGACTCATTTCGAAAGCGCTTCCAGTCCTGATATCCATGTCCACCACCATACCCAGAAACCTAACCGCCCGTTGGGATCATGGACAATTCAGAGTGGATCAGGACCTAGTAACTGGTTGATTTAAAATAAGACAACAAATCATTGCCTCTTGCCCGTGGGATAACTCCCATAACCTGCCATGAATCGCATACTTTGCACTCTCTGGAGCTGGTGTTTCTTCTTCCAGTCAGTGGCTCACGCCATCTGGAACCCCATCATTAGTGGTTGGAATCCAGATCCAGCCATCTTGACCGTCGACGATGATTACTACATTGCCACTTCCTCTTTTGAGTATTGGCCGGGTATTCCTATCTACCACAGTAAGATCTCATGACGTTCTTCAATCGAACCAGGTTTGCTTACTGATCCCAAGGCAGGGACCTATCTAATTGGACTCTCAAATCTCATGCTTTGACGAGACCAGAGCAGCTCCAGCTCTATGGGACACCCACTGGAGCAGGTAAGTAGCGATTCCCCATTCCCACTGCCCAAGTACATCATCTGAGCTTTCCCACAGGGGCCTGGGCTGCGAGTCTCTCCTTTATCGAGGGGAAGTTCTGGCTTGCAGCAATGACACGCTGGACCTATGACCCCGTTGCCCGCGTCTGGCCTCGTGTCTGGCTCATGTCTTCAAAAGACCTTGTCAACTGGTCGGACCCTGTCTGGGCTGAGCCGTGGGGCATCGATCCTGAGCTTTTTCAAGATCCTGTGACCAAAAAGATCTACCTCAACTTGATGGCCCCTAATAACAACAAGGATCGGCTCTGGGGTATTGCCCAATGTGAGATTTCTTTAAAATCTGGAAATTGTGTTGGGCCTTATGTCAGTCTATGGAACGGGACTTTGCCTCACAATGCGACAGCCAGACCTGAAGGACCAAAGATGTATTATAAAGATGATTGGTACTATCTCCTCATTGCTGAAGGTAAGTATCCTTGAATCTTATCTAAACTTGTACAGATAATAATTCCCCCCTAGGTGGTACGGATCAGTTGCATAGATCGACTATTGCAAGAAGCAAGACTCCCTCTGGCCCATTCACCGCCGGTCCACATAACCCTCTGCTGTTTAATGGGCGATGGGGTTTTACTAACCTCACCGTCCAGTCCACTGGACATGCGACCTTGACAAAGACAAAGGACGGAATATGGTATGCGACGTTCTTAGCTCGCCGAAATATTAACGGCTCGTCTCCTCTGGGTAAGTTTGCCTTGGTAGTCGACTGTTGATACACTTTTAACCATAGTAAGGTCGAGAGACGTTTATGGTCAATGTCGACTGGAAAGATGGCTGGCCAATCTTCAACCAAGGGGATCCCGTTTTGCTGAGTAACCAAATAAAGCCAGAGGTAGGCTCCAGGCAGATCCCTCGTCAATGGGTAGACACCTTTACTCACCACAAACTCGACTCTTCATGGTATCAACTCCGGGTACCATATACCAAGAACTATGAGTTGAAACAAGGGAAGCTGGTGCTCAAACCCAACGTGTTCAGCCTCAGTGACCGCGATAGCCCAGCAGCATTATTACGCAAGCAAAAGTCTCTCAACATGACATTTTCAGCCGAGCTCTCTAGCTTCAAGGGAGATCTCGGTCCAAGAAACAAGATCGGAATCTCTTCGTACTTGTCCGAGTTTCAACACCAAGACATCGGCATTCGGGGATGTGTTAACACTACGGGTATTTGTGTTTATACGGAACTCAACAATAATGGCACGCAGGAAGTGAGTTATCATTTCGGAAGTATAGGCGAACCCAGTGGCTAATCATGACAGTATTGGCAAACTCCACTCAACCAAACCAGCGGTCTTGGGGGCAGCGGTCTCAAACTACTCATCAGGGCCAGTCCTCTTGAATACCACTTGGGATATAGTTTTGGAAAAGAAGAGCCAACATTTGTGGCGTCAATTTCATCATCTTGGCAAGCCTTCGCACCACCAAACTGGTTCGTCTTTTCTGGCGCATCTTGGGCGCTATTTGCGACTGGGGATGGAGAGCCCTGGCCTCACAGTGGACCAGTAGTTGGTTTCAACGAGGTGAGGGAGATTTATTACGAGGAAAATATTCCTGACTACGATCGATGGTAGTTAGTCATCATGGGCTGAAGCGATGATTGCTTTACCGTTTTTTTTTTTCGCCTTTCTCCCTATTTTCCAACCATGTTCGGTATAGGTTAGCTGAGCCAAAAATCCTGGACTTGGGGTCGTTTTGAGTGATCACATTTGATTGATTATTCAACCGAGTAGAACTATTACGATTGCGTACCTCGGTGCACTTTGCTGGAAAACCCATTACTAGCCATGAAATTCATCGCAAGCTTTCCAATCTGAATTTTATGTTTATATCCACTCGATTTGGATTTATACAATTTGGAAGTATTATTAAAACTGCCTACGCTGCGCAATATCATGATGTACAAAGGGACCTCATTAACACATAAAGTCTTTGCAAGTTTATTAGAAGCGTGCCGACTGCGCTCTGCGTAACTACAGGTTGGTCTTGATCCCATTGGAAATGTTGGGCGGCCCATCGACGGGATATGTCTCGGACTAGTTCCGACAGGCCCCCTTTGCGCCCCAATCAAAGCTTAGGACACTACATGCACTAACGAACCTCTCGAGGTTAGTAGCTTGATTATCTCCCTAATGCGTGCAGACCTAGACCTCTCTCGATTGTCTCCTAGTAACATTTGTTTCGATAACCGTGATGTCATTGACATGGATGTCCAGAACTATTTGAAGAGGTGCTATGAAACTGAAATCTTATGCCATACATCAACTAGCGGCAAGCTCACTTTCTATATGTTTAGGTACCTCAGTCATATGAATGATATGATTTAAAGTCTTTTAGACTGGCTGGCTGGCTTAAAATTCAACCGTGGTTATCGGGTTATGCTCCGATACTTATTCCGACAAAACTGGCCAATGAGATCAACTAGACTCATCTCCACGATTTGAACTCAATTGACAAGGGTGACCTCATGTGCCCCATGGGGCCCCGCCTCTTGTTTTCATTCTCGAGCGGGTCCAAACCTACTCTACTTCGATTCTTATCTCTGGCATATGCGACAAACACCGCATACACATTTTGGCCTATCAGCACAGCTTAACCTCGGCCGACTCAAATCATGAGCTTCCAACCGTATCCAGAGCCAGAGGGGGGCAATGACGAGGACTCGCCGCCTACCCGGCCCGATGAGATACATTCTGACGAACCTCGGCCACAGAAACGCAAACGCACCAGCAAAGACGATGTTCAAGGGCCTTCGTGTTCATTATGTCGTAGGAGAAAGGCCAAGTGCTCCAGAGATCAGCCATGCGGCACCTGTATCAAGATCGGTAAGTTTGACTGATCCATCTGCTGAGCTGCACCAACTAACACTTTGTAGGTGCTGAATGCCTATACGACCAGGAAAAGTCGAAGCCAGGCATGCGGGCTGGAGCAATCGAGACTCTTAGCCAACGTGTAGGTAGGCATGAGAGTAATTCCACATGCAGCCCTGGGCAGAAGCTCACTTATTACTGATAGCGACTCTGGAAAATATGTTTATTGGCCAAGGTGTCCTTTGGCAGCAGATCTGGAACAGTATCAACCAACAAAACAGCCAACAGTATGGACGCACACCCGAATGTGACCAACCAACGTCTATCCAGCAGATGTCATCGGATGTCCAAAGACTCCTTTCGGAACTACCTTTGTCGGAAATTGGACATCATGTGAACCCAGCGATAGAACGAATTCAACCAAAAGCCATGTTCGATACACCAGAAAGTACGCATCAGGCAAAGAACACCCCCAGTCTACAACATCAGGGTCAATCAGGTGCTCTACCTCCGGATGATCTGGTGGACTCCATGGTCGACATCTATTTTAGTCAGATCCACCCGTGGATACCGATGTTGCATGGCCCAACATTTCGAGAGTGCCTGTCTAGTCCTTCAGGAAGAGCACGTGTTTCGACAATCCTTCACGCTATAGTATCGCTATGTATTCGATTCTCCAATGACCCACGGCTGCAGAACGCCCCGGAACTCCGTGCCCGATACTCGACCAGCTGCCGGCAGACGGTCATACTTGCGAGCATGGAGTCCTTTTCGGTTGAAAACTTGCAAGCATTGACAATCTGTGCTTTTGACATTATCGGGAGCGGTAGAGGCCCTTCTGCATGGTCTATCGTCGGCAGCATGACGAGAACAGTCGAACAGCTACGTCTCAGCACCGAACAAGATGAGACCCAGTCACACCAGTCAACGTCTAAAGCGCTGATCCAGAGGATGGCGTTTCTGCCCCCGGCCGCAACATGGACTGAAGTAGAAGAGCGGCGCCGCATCTTCTGGAATGTCTTTCTGATGGACCGCTTCTGCAGTATATGCACAGGCTGGAACCTCTCACTAACCAGCGCTGATGTCACGAGAAGGCTACCCTGCGAGGGCGCGATCTGGGAGGCTGGAGAGCCAAGCGAGACTCCTACTCCGTACTTTGGAATCTCGACTCGATCTCGCGACCCCGAAAAGGATTATTTGGCCGCCACTCGCGATACTGAAGAGGGCCAGACTTCCCTAGGAGGCTTTGCATTTTCTATCGAGGCCATGGAGAGTTTGAGTCTTGTGACATCGTTCTTCCTTCAATACGAAGTAAATTTCAAGGAGGTCCACGAAGTGCAGAGATGGCTCATGAGATTCAAGCAGTTGGATTTACGGCTCGTACAGTATTAACCCCGTCCTCGTACCACTCTTGAGTGACCTGAAGCTAATCTCATTAACCTAGATGGAAATTCTTCCTCCCCGAGAAGTGGCGTCAGGCTTGCCAATTCAACAATGACGGCAACTTGGACCCCAACCTCGTCCTTGCGCACATGGCACACAACACTGCTGTTGTTCTTCTTCACCAAGGCTTAGCATATCCACCATTAGAGTGGCAGTCTCTTCCCGTCAAACTCCCTTCTGCCTCTAGTGCAGAGACATGCCAGGTCGCAGCTGATGAGGTTGCCACGATCGCTGCACAATTCCTCAGCCACTCGCATATACTCATCAGTCCGCAGTTCTCTTTCTGCCTCTTTGTATGCGGCAAGATGCTTCTGACCCACGCCGCATATTACCAATCCACTCTAACTTCATCCTTTGAGTCGATAATATCGAGTCTCGAAGAGATATCCCGTCGATGGAATGGGGAACAGCCTCCAGCCCGAGCGAATCTGGCTTCTAAATTCTGCTCGCGCCTTAGGAAGGCTCGTATTGAAGGCTCTAGCGCAGTCGACCTCCGAGAAGCGTTCTCCGAAAAAAATGATGCTGTTGCCTCATCAAGAACTGCGGGTGTTGATCTTCAGAGCATAGTGCTTCAAGCGGCTGGTGCTTCAACTGAGGAGATTAGCCTGAATAGTACTCAGACTGAGTCTCCCGAGAGCATTTCAATGGCTTTCCCACCACTTCCGCAGTCGTTTCAAATCAGCGGCGTTACTCACGATTCAATCTTCACCGCACCGGTAAAGTCGGGCAATAACATGGGAGAAGTGGTTAATACAGACGTGGATATTTCAAGAGATCACTTGGACTTCTACAATCTCTCAGATCAGACGTTTCTCCCATCAGAACGCGTTAGCATGCTAAGTCACTCATATTTGGGAGATTGATGTAGTTTGATATGATAATAATTCTTATTACTGGTCAAAAGAAAAACAAAGAAAAGTCTGAGGATTATAAGCTGTCGGAGTAACCCCGAAATTCGCTCACTCGTGCTATTGACTCATGTTAAAGAAAGCAATTGACTGACCCAGTCTGCAAGGGCGTTATCATACGTTCGAAATATTTTTCAAACAAGGACAAAAGTACAATGGATGACCTATGCCGCAAGCTTGAAGAATTTGGCCCTTCTATTCGGGAGTTAATGAGGCTGAGTGGCACCCTGGGCTTGAGTCTCTCTGTAGCGACAAAGAATCAACCCGTTTATCATGCAAACTACGGCCTGCGAGACCTGGAAGCCAGCCTTCCTGTCACACAAGACACGATATTCCCAGTATGCTCACTCGCCAAAGACTTATCGGCCGCAGCCATGGGCATATTAGTGGACGAAGGCGTGGCATCGTGGAAGATACTTGTGAAAGAAGCGACTCCCTCTTTTCATCCGAGCAACAATTATCTACGAACTACACAACACTCGCCGACCTCTACAGTCACCATAGTAGCATGTCCTCGTGCGGAAACCTGGTTGGTGGTTGTGAGGGTAATATCTTGATCGGCAAGGACGACTGCATGCGCGTCGTGGATCACCAGACTCTGGTCCCTAGGCACCTCGGTTCTTTTGCGTACAACAGCACCTCATATGATGCTTGCGGTGAAGCTATCAGGAACCTTAGTGGTGTTTCTGTGGATGACCTCTGTTAAACCGACTACAGGGCCAAAAACTAGGCATGCCACTTAGTTAATGACCTTCTAGGTATTTCGGTATATATCCGGTTCAACAATTTCCTTCAGCGGAAGGTCTTCGAAGCGCTTGGTTTACAAAGGACCTTTATAAAACCTCAGCCTATTATAATAAGCTTTAAGTCGGTTGGTTTTAATATATTAAAGCAGTCTTTAATATCCTTAAGTATTTAGCCTTTTAGCTAATAGATAAATTAAAAGTATAATTTTATACTAG
>PVQA01001624.1:0-18029 GCA_002980515.1 Fusarium burgessii | reverse complement strand
GACAGGAAGAAATTCTATTGCGAATTGATAAAGATGTGATATGTAGAGGTTGGATTACGTGGTTACGGTTTCGACCGGTTACGAGGTTATGTCACCACCTCTTTAGACGTGGGGAAAATAGCATTATTGGAACCCGCCGGGTATATTGACTTTTCATTCTCCATCTTTTGTGTCTGTATGCTCTTTTTTGACATCCTCCATCCCCGCACCATGTCGCAATCAAGATCGCAATCTCCAGCCAAGGTTCTTCTGGACGGGAAAAAAGTCAAACAGGCAGACTTTGAGCTGTGAGTAATCTCCCTAGTCCGTATTCCTAGTGACGTTGGCTTACTTACTTAGACTTCGACCGAAAGAATATCACGTCGAAAACGAGCGATAGGATCCCCTTACAGCTGGTGCTTCGTCGGTTCTGGGCACCATGACTGACTTTACTTCCGCCCTGGGAGGTGCATTCATTGACCCATTCAAGGACGTGAAGCGTGTCCGACCTGACGGTTCTCATCGATCAGCTGGCACAGCGACCGCAGTTGCCAGCGGAAAAGCTCTGCAGGGCATGACAACCGCAGTGGTAAAAGGATCGCTGGTAGATGTCCCATTGGCATTTGCTGAAGGACTTCGGAATACCCCTCGCCTATACGGAGACAAGGTCAATGATTATGGCCCTATAACAGATTGGAAAAGTGGTGGGACTGTAGCAGCAAACAGGGTGGCGATCAATTCAATTCAATTCAATTCAATCGCACATCTGGTGGAAAAAAGATCAACCAGTGAACCGTGCGAGCGTGCACGTCCCATAAAACATACCGTGCCACCCCTGCTTCAGCTCAATCGACATCCCAGATTGAATTGATCGCCACCCTGGCAGCAAAGGTATGTATCAAAACTTATTCACATTTCGAGTTATACAACGGTTGCTTACACGAGTTAGAATTTTGGGATGGGCTTTTATGAAGGTGTCACCGATATTGTGACCAAGCCAATGAAAGGCGCCAAGGAAGAGGGTGCTTTGGGATTCTTTAAAGGCATGGGCAAGGGATCTCTCAACCATGTCACAAAGCCGGGCAGTGGTAGGTTGACAGCTGCAGTGCATATTCTCGCGTTTCTATTGCATGCAAGCTGACGATAACATTAGCAATGTTCGGGCTGATAGCGTATCCAGCCCAAGGAGTATACAAGAGTGTAAAGGCCATGCAGTCGAACAAAGCAAGGTAGCTGGCTACAGCGGGCCGTGTTGAGTACGTGAGAGGAATGGAAAGCAAACTACAGCAGGAAAATGCAGGTCATGTTCTCAGACGGTTTCAGGAATTAATGACATGAACTCTTCTACTTTAGCGCAGTAGACTTGGACAAAATTTAGTCTTCTATTTCTACTTTAATATATTCTTAAAAGGTTGGGGCTTATGCTTGGCTTGCAACTACCGGGTAAGTCCCTATGATTTCGTTCTGTTTAATTAAACGAGGCTCTTCGTTTAAAAAACTTTACAGAACGATCACAGCCCCACCGGCACAGCATTAGCGTCCAGGCGGCCGCAGTTAGTCGGACCCGTCAGTACTTATTAGCTAGCCTTCCCCGTAGCGCCAAATAAGACCCGATATTCATCATTCTTATTACTTTAGTGAATGCTAATCCATTTCCGCAAGGGCAATATCCTGATTAAATATTCACTCAAAACCGCCATTATTACAATATTCAATCACCAACTTGCCTCCTACCCACAAACTATCCTCGAATCATATTGATGCCGTTCTAAACGGATTCTTTGCCATCTGCATGCTCAACAATTGTCGAAGCCTTGACCTCAGCGCTCGTACCAACGCCACCACCAGGGCCATCGAAGATCCAGGCAATCTCTTCCAGAGATGGTCCCTTGGTTTCTGGGAACACAAGATAGACTCCAACAAACTCAACCATAACCCATCCAACGAAGATGATGTAAAATCGCCAGGTGATGTCCTTCAAACCAATAGGCACGACAAAAGTGGAAAGCATCATGAAACAGAACTGTACAAAGTAGAAAAACGAGAGTCCCTTGGTTCGCATACGATAAGGGAGAATCTCGGGGATGTACAGGCCAAGATTGCCGTTGAAACCGAGGTTGTAGGCAGGAGAAAAGAGGTAAAGGAAAGCCACGACAGTATATGCGGCTGCTTTGTTGGTGTTGTCCTTTGCAAATACAGCACTTCCCACAGTAATGCAAATATCGATGACCCAGATGGCGGCAAGTGACCATAGGAAAAGCTTGCGGCGACCGATCTTAGCAGGCAATGTGGCGAAGTAAATGGCACTGAACCATGAGAGCATCTGGTTGGTAGCATTGATGAGCGTCTGCTGAAGATCCGAGTTGAGGCCGACGGAGTGAAGGATTGGCGAGAGATAATAAGAGACAAAAGCATTGCCAGACATCTGCGAGCAGATGGCAGCCCAAATCATGATGAATATGCGCCTGCGGTTACCAGGAGTGCTTCCCAAGTCTTTAAGGAAGGCAAACATATTGTTATGTTCAGATGCCTCTGCACTAAGCGTCTCGAGAATCTCGCTGTACTCAAACTGGACCACGGGGTCAGACGAATCGCCTTCACCATGGTACTTGGCAAGCATCTGAAGTGCCTCCTCGTTGCGACCCTTGCTAACGAGCCATCTGGGAGACTCTGGAACAAACCAGACAAAGAGAAGCTGGATAACAGAGGGGAGACCCTGCAAAGCGGAAGGTATACGCCAAGAAGCAGTACTACCAATGCGGAAAGTACCAAAGGTGCACCAGCCAGCAATGATGGATCCCACAGAGTAAAATGTGAGAAACAGAGCTGTAGCGGTACTTCGCTGAGCAGGGTGAGCAATCTCAGTGATGTAGGGAGCGCCAACCCCAGCAACAACAACACTACCTGCACCGATGATGACTCTTGATATGATGAACATGGCAATGTTCATAGCAGCGCCCTGTATAGCCGCACCGATACAGCAGAGAGCAGCGCCAGTTGCAAGACCCCATCTTCGTCCAAAGGTATCGGCCGCGGGAGAGATCAAAAAAGTGCCTAGGATTCCACCGAGGGGATAGGCAGCGTTGAAAAAACCGAGCATAGCTCCAGTTGGAGTCCCGAAGTAAGTCTGCCAATGGGTGACGGACTGTAGACCGTTCATCATACTTCCATCGAAACTATAGATAGGTAGTGTCTCGGCTTGAGTCCAATGAAAGAATGAATGCTGGGTGGGACGGGTGAGTGGACTTACCCTTGAGAGAAGATGGACAAAAGTGGGATCATCATGAGAAAGTTCAGAGTGCGCAGATTTGGTGACTTCCACCAACGCCTGGTATCAACAGGCGATGGAGGCAGAACCATGCCAGAGGGAACTTCTGAAGAAGCCATTGAAGATACGATAATTCCCGAAGTTGACAAACAAAAGGTTGTGACGATGCCAATATCAGTGAAAGTGCAAAGAGGATAAACGACTCTGAGACGTGTAAGGATTCGATGGCGCGTAGCCACTATATACACGCTCTCTCGGTCTCGCCACGAGCTGTACTCGGGGCCACTTTGACCGAGGCCAGCCCCCTCGGCCCATTCCCATGGGGCATTGGGGAAAATCTGGGGAACGCTAGGATATGTTAATGGGGTTCTGGACCATCACGTGGCATAAGAATCTCAGCAGTGGGTTGGCATTTAAGGGCCAACATGCCCCGAAAATTCCGTGCTTGAAATGCAACCTTGACGGCGAAACAAAGACCGAAGCTCCAATGGCGTCGTATGTTTATTCCCCGGAAACAAAAAATGCGGAGAAAAAATTGACTTAGTGATCTGATATTGACGAATTATACAGATGTGAGCGGTGCAAGCAGCGTAAAGCAAAGTGCGACCGCCGATTACCGGCCTGTCAACGCTGCGAGAAAGCACAGGTTGAATGCGAATATGCCGGGAGGCGAAAGCCTGGGTTTCCTGCTGGTCATCGCCAGATGCTCGAGGACAAGATTGGTAAGTCATTTCACATTCTACGCGCTTCTGCTCACAGCTCAATCCACGTAAAGCCGACTGACTGGTGGTTTCTAGAAAAGCTGGAGTCCGAGCTACGTGCCATCCGCGCCACGCCGAGAACAAGCACATCAACTGATCCACAGCCCGGACAAGAAATCGTAGTTGCAGTCGCAGTCGAAGCAGCGGAAAAGGCCTCCAATGACCAACAATCACCAACCGCCCGCTCGATGCCTGTCGGTGAAGCTTCACCTACCTTCGAGCGTACTCGCAGAGTCACAGAACACAGACCTCCAACAGACCTTGTCGTCTCTCTCGCCTCACTATACTTTCGTCACATCCACCCATGGTTTCCCTTCCTAGATGTCCAGCGCGTCTGCGCCGATATGGGCTCTATGGATGAGCCAGCGTTGCTCTACTACGCTCTCTTCGGCGTCACCCTTCCATACTCGTTCGACTCTCGTCTTGACCAGGCCTCAAGCGACTCGTTCTGGAAATACTCCAAGCGCAGCATATTTGTTGACGTACTAGAGGAGCCTTCATATAGCTCGCTAGAGGTTCTCACTGTACTTGTCTTGGACCTTTCCGGCATGACGCATGGACCTCAGGTCTGGGGTCCTTTGGCTGTAGCTACGAAGCTCGCCGTACAGCTCAAAAACACCGACGGCCTAGTCTTTCGCGCGTCAACAGAAGCTGAAAGTAGCGAGCCTCTGAGCAAGAGTGATGGCATTTTCAGGCAGCGGTTGTTCTGGGCCATCTACGCTCTTGACTGTACCATTTCCATCACCACCAACCATCCTTCAACCTTGGGCGATGATCATGTCCACCACTTTCTGCCTGCACGACAGCAGGTCTGGCGGGAGAATCTGTCAGAGGTGGACGATGCGTCACTTACTCCCGCATCTGTTTTCAGTTACCAATTAGAGCTCCTTGATATTTCTAGAAGGATTCACAGAGTCGCAACGAATTACAGTGCTCTCTGCAACAATCAAGAGCTAGAGGCTGCCTGGCTCATCGAGTTTCACAATACGTCTACCGAACTCGCTTCCTGGATGGAGACGCTACCATCGCGACTGTTTTGGCATAATCACAGTATTATCAATGATCGTGTCCCAAGCGCTATCCGGCCAACCATCTTTATGCTATATGGGTATTACTACGCATTGGACATTTACCTCAATGGCTTTCTCGCAGTACCATGCTATGCGAACCTTCAGTCTGAATCGCATCATGAGGCACGCCGCCAATGTTTAAAGCGATGTCTTCATAGTGTGCGAGACTTATCACAGATTGTCACTAAAGTGGCTGGACAAACTGTCGATAAACTCGGCTGGCCTTTCGCCTGGTCTGTTTGGGTAGCCGCTCGCTTCTTGGTTGCACGAAGGTACTTTACGGGAGAGATTGAGTCAGAATTGATGGCAAACGTGTCACTTTTCACAACCTTTCTCAGCACTATGGGTCGCTTCTGGCAGATCAGCGCCAGCTACGCGAGAATGCTCCGTCGAGCAACATCTGATCTCGATACAGGCACTGAGTCAGGACCAGGCTCGACTCTTCAGCTCATGGCTGATCTCCGAATCCCAACATCTCACGTGGAAGACCAGTTCAGACCAGATTCTATGCTGCACGGCATGATAAACCCAGGGCAACCCGCTTCTACATACGATCAGCCTAATTACATGGACGTAGAGAGGCTAGACACTCTTCTTCCTGTTTTCTCAGATGATCCGTGCTTTGACATGTCTTCTCAAGGCCCGGAGAATTGGTTCCGCATGCCATTGTTTGCTTCATCTGCATATCAACAGTTCGGTGCGCCAGAACAGGAGTGAAAATATTTTGGGGTTCAGATACTGTCTCTCAATTGACTTGTATGATATTCTAATACGACTACGATCTTGTCCATGTAAAAGTCATGTACTCGGAGCTCTTCTCAACCATCTCAGGCCATCCTGGCAATTTGACATGAACAGAAATTGACTCGTCTAATCCCTTAAGACGCAATGTGACTCGTGTTTCTCCATCTAAGGAGCTCCAACCAACTTGGGCCATAATCATCTTGCCCTCTCTATAGAACGGAACTGTTGCTTCCAGAGAAGTATATAAACCTAATCGTGGAGCAAATTCCAACTCCTTCCATCCTGGCTTTGCAGGTCGTATTCCCGCGACTTCGGCCAAGAACTCGTAGATCGGAGCAGATCCCCAAGCATGACAGTCTGAGCGCTGTGAGACGTCATCCTCCTCCCACGTTGTCAATCCTAAAGATAGTTGATGGCGCCATGGCTGCCAAAGACTGGAAAACAGCTCATCGTACAGAGAACCTCCCGCAACGCTGATGGCGCGTAGTGTGTAGAAAGACATGGAGACAGACGTCTTGACAAGTGGCGCTCCATCTTGAAGACCTCCTAGAGCGCGCCTAAGCAATGCTTGAGCGCTTGTACCACAAAGCGCACCGCTGAGGACTGCCCAGACCTGGCTATGCTGGCTGCGGTCAACTTTAGGATCTGAACAAGAAGCAATACTGTCAGTAAAGTATTGTCCATCGAAGCAGTGACGTTTGACCGCGTCAACGATGAGTCCAGCCCGATGAGAATACTCATCTGCGAGGGACAACCGACCCGCGCATTCCAACTGCAACCTGGCTGCCAGTTTGAGGGTATAGGCATATAAGCTGTTTGTATAGGTCGAAATACCTGATCGCTCTGCCGAGGGTGGAATACCATATGGTCGCCACTGCTCGGCCCAATCATGAAAGTTCCAAACGCCCTTTTCATTGCCTAGACTGACAAGATCGAGCCGACCGTCAATGCGTGCATGGAAATAACCCAACACAGCGTCAACTACCGGCAATAGAGGTCTCACAAAGGTCTTGTCGGCATAATAAAGAAAGTGATCATGTACCATGCAGATCCAATAGAGAGAGAAGTGAGGGATGATCTGCAATTGGGTTGAAGGTGCTCTGCTGGCGGTGAGTCCAACGCGAGGCTGAAATGAGCTATGGAGTTGCACAATTGCTTGCCTCGCCAAACGAGCATCAGCTGATACGTGGTAAGTAAACAGGCAAGAGCTACGTGTATCCATGGCGTATTGAAGTTGTTCGTAAAAAGGGCAGTCCTCGTAGCAATCATGCATACAATTTTGCAAGGTTCGAATACTAGTTTCAAATAGCGCCCCCAATGTTCCGTCATCTGAGGTTGTGCTGATCTTTGACAATACGTCCAAAGGATAATGCACAATGTCAATATCAATTCCACGCATGATCAAATCGGAAGATCCAGTGTCAATATCCAGCCGTATAAAGCGAAATGTGCGCCAATGGAAAGGCATGTATACTTCCTCCGTGTCTTCGTCATCATAATAACTCAGAGCAGGGTTCCCGTTCTTTCCCTGGAAGGTGTAAGTATCCTTGGGTCCGATCAACAACTTGCTTGTATCGCATCGATTTCCTTTGCGACGAAGATACGGAACCAGCACTGGATGGTCTTCATAGCTTTCTGAGTATGTTACAGTCAAGCAAGCCCCTCCAATCTCAGGTCGAGCAAAACGGAACCGAATGAAAGCAGTAGTATGGACAGGAGCTTCAAGGTCAAGTTGATGACCTGAACAGGCGGGAAGGAGAATATTGCCATCTCCACAAATGAGTGTCGCATTCCAGACGTCAGGGTGAATGGAGCTTTGGATGTTGTGAGTGGCCTTGAAGTGAGAAATGTGACTGCTCATTGGTGGAATGAGACGAGGTGATAATTTCCATGGGGCCGTGACACCTGTAGAGTTTTGGAAGCGGAGCAGTACCGCCGAAGTCCATACTAAAGGCGTCTCGTGTGCTGCCGAAACCATTTCGAATACGTGAAGAAAGTCATCTTCTGGCTCATCGATGCGAAGAGTCACATTGGGATCGATTGCTGTTTGCCAAAGCTCGCTGCTTCGGATCTGGGGCGACCAGACTTCATCGTCGATAGACGTTGCAATTTTGACTCCGCCTGACCCGAGGCGAGGAAAGCTGGTCCCATATGAAGTACCATGAAAGAGTCTGAGGACATGAATCGCGATCTGATTCTCACCCAAACGCAGGTAAGAGCTGATATCAACCTCGTCGTAGAACCAGAGACTGGCATCGCCCTTGACTGGTCCGTATGCGACCAACTGCTTGTTCACATACAGCTTGTATCGGGTGTCAGCACTAATCTGAATTACAAGAGACGCTGGTATTTGCGAATCAGCAAAGAGACTCTTGCGGAAATGAACAAAGCGACCGGCGGTAGAAGTGGCGTTCTCCAGAAAAGCCGGATTCCACATCCATGACGTGTCAAATTGTTCAGCCGCCATTGTACAACCTGTACTGTCTTAAGTTGTAGGTCGTGGTTGCAAAAAGAATTTCGGAAATATCAATAGTGTAAAGCCCAAAAAGCTGCATTCTTCATAATGCAACAATAGACAGTCGTTCGTTGAGCGCAATTTCTTTATAGCAACCTTTACCAGAGATCCACAGGGGATGTACGCGCTGTTTGGGTTTTGTAAGGCCGAGAAATATTGGATATATCGGGGAAAGCGGGTAGACATATGCCGACCAACTTGGCCTACTGTACCAAATACCACTGGTAATGGCATCCAATACCACTTTTTGTGGCCCGTGCACCTACTGTACCAAATACGGCGGTCAATAGGCGGACGGGTCCCGTCCTAATTGCCATATTCGGTCTAGCTCTCTCCGCTATCGGATTGCCTCGGCTGTGTTATTTCAAGTGGTTTTGCTTGAGGTCCCATTAACCAGCTATTTCAACAAACCACTGGCTTGAGGTGAAATAGCCACGACATATCTGAGTTCTAAATTTACTCGAAATTCTACTAGAGCTAGAGCTACATCATTATTCCAGCTCTAGATTCAACTGAAAGAGGACTTTGACGCGTCTTGATTGGGCCGTCACCCCTGTTTTCCTCTTTCACTTGAAAGCGGGTACTTGACGAAACTGCCGCGACTCCACTTTCAGCCATGGCGGGGGCGCTTAATCGTCTCATTGGCGCTCTACTTCTGACCCTGGACGATTCTCATAGAGTTTGAGGCGATAGCGCAAAGCTTTGTAACATATGTAATATATAAATAAAGTTTAATTACGGACTTCCACGCAAACAGCCACGTCGAAGACGCGCCCCTAGGTCAGGTTCAAATTTCATAGAGAGCATAGTCCTTAGGAATATTCAAGCTTCCAAAGGCAGCTCTTAGTAAACGAAAAAATAATATTTAGGCTTGAATAGTGATGGAAATGCCGGAGCTGCAGCTAGGGAGCAGTCCTCACGGCCGGGCCGGAGTTATCAACCCAAACGAGACGACACCATGGCTCCGACATACTCGCTGGCCTGAACTATTCCGTAATCGATCACTCGAAATTATCACTACATCAGCACTACAGCCCGACTTCGTCCAAGGTCAAGATTACCTACTTGGCCAGTGGGGGGGGAGTTCAGTCAAGAGCTCTGCTGAGGCCGAAACTCAGCTGCGCATTTTGCTCCGGGGCGTCGACCTCATGTTCAATCGTGTGATGGCTACAATGGCCCGCACGTCGTACACGTCTCGCTGCTGGCTCAACACATACTCAAGAAATGACTTTTGGCCACATCCGTTCCGAGCTGTGTTATGCTCAAAAAGATACATTTCCGTCTGGAAGCGATTGATCTGTTTCGTCTTTCGGGTTTTGGGATTCAAGGAACGGCAGCGTCAAGAGCTCTACAATTTCAGGCTGGAACTAAAAGAAGAAAAGATGATGCATTATATCCTATCTCTCGCGAGGCAACTACCGAGTCGTGAGCAAAGCTGTTCCCACATGCACCCTGTTGAGGACGATGAATCAAGTCACGTAAGCAGTGATGAGAGCGATGGGGAGACAAATTTTGAAGGAGACACGAACCTGGGAGTGGAGATTGGTTCACAATATCAGTCCGAATTCCTCTTCCCATCTAGGCCTTGGCTGGAGCTATCAGAAGCTTTGTTCCAGCTCTCGATGATGTTCTGGAACATCAAGACCCCGCTGGAGACATGTCGTCGTCCGTTATCATTTACTATACTACTATAATAGGTATACAAAGGCGGTCCATGTCTTATTATTCAGCTCACAGTTCTACAAGCGGGCTAGCGGCACTTATGTGGATCGGACGTGCACTCTTCTTGTAGTATGCTCTCCCTTTATACAGCTACGCTACTCTCGCGTACCACTGGCCATCTCGCGACCAGTACCACTCCCAGCCTGAGCGGCTCGAAGTGATCCGTCAAAGATACCTTGTACGAGGTTGCTACACACCTTTCGGAGAACTCATTGAGCTTAAGGCTTTTGCTAAGTCCATTGTGAGACAGGAGGGCATTCCCGGGAATCTCTCTTGGGCTCCTGACGGTCGGTCGTTTGTGGTGGGCAACGATAAAGAAGTGAGACTCTCCGACTTCTGCAGGACTTATCATAAGGCCATTGCATTGGTCGAGGAGCATGTTGAAGAGATGATGCTGGGCTTGAGGCCGAGTTTCAATATAAACGACATTAGGGATGATTGAATTGCCGAAAGGCCGGTTGGTCTTTTTTACAAAAACCCGAGAACAACCTATCGGATGCATGGGAGACATTGGTGAATAAACTTCGGACGTCTCAATTCCGTGGCAAACCATTTGCAACTGCATCTCATTGGCGTCCTGACACATGTCTCGCATACTTAAACCTCAGCCTCGATCTTAACAGATCGGCTTTCGCTGCGTTACAGATATCAAGCGGACTGCCTAGTCGTGGTAGTGAAGTAACCAGCATTCGGTGCCTCAACACTGAGCTTACTTTGCGCAATGTATTCTTCTACGGGGGAAGGATGATGATCATGATAAGTTACAACAAGGCCAGGGCATTGAATAACTATTCCTTCTACATTGTTCGATATCTACCACCAAACCTCAGTCTAAGCTTACTGAAATATCTCGCTGTAATTCGGCCTACGATTGACTTCTTAGCAACGATCTTGAAGATGCCCCATTACAAATGCGATGAGTTTCTCTTTCAGGATCCCTCTGGGAGGCAAAAGCATATGAACTCAGTGCAGGCTTCGGGCATCCTCAAACATTTGACTCGAGATCTCGTCACGCCATGGACTCTATCTCTTTATAGGCAAGCATCCCTGGCAATTGCGAAGCGGTATATCAGCAAACTTGTGGAAAAAAGGAACTATTATTACCCAACCAACGCGGATGATCCAATACGGATGTTCGCGGCAGGGGCTGGTCATCATCCTCGAATGCTGTTAACAGCTTATGCTATCGATAAGGCTCTGCCATCTCGGCTACAACCAGAGCTTCTCGAGATATACTATCACCTTTCCACAACGTGGCAGGATTGGAATACTCAATATTACCGTGATAACTGTCAGACTCCGGAAAAGGAACCCTGCAAGTCTCTCGATATTACCTCGCATACGTGCAAGAGAACATCAAGTCTTGGGAGCCCTGAAAGAACTCCTAAGAGAGTCAAAACAGCTACGGGTGGCGAAAAGTTGGATGATTTGTCTGATGGGTTTATTTACAACTCTCAGTATAAGATCCTAATATGCATCACATGCGGTTCGATGGTTCAGCCAGAGACCAAGTCGTTATACAGTCACCTAAACACAATCCACCGGATCACAGGCGCAGCCTGTAAGACATTGATAGAAAGATTCAGCCAGTATAAGCTTTGTCTCTTCTCTCAATTATGCACTCCGAACCAAAAAGTTGCCCAAAATCGAGGTTTGCCGGTGTATAAAGGGTTTCGGTGTAATATTTGCCCTTTTAAGGCGGGACCTTCACGATTCACAACGTCTTCGGACAAGATTAGGGATCACATATCAAGCCATAAGCTAGGGATGACGCCAATGCAAGCGGAACAGTTGCAGAAATTCGAACCTTGTTATATGCAGACCTTCTCCTCTGCTAAAGGAAGAATTAAATATTTCGAAGTTGAGGCTAGCTAAGACTCAAAATCAAATAGACCATATTGTTTTTGTTTATGCAAATATTTATTTTTGTGAAGCGTCCTTGAGCGGTCTGAAAAGAGATTATACTCATAGCTAAATGCTGACCTGCTGACCCACGGCAAAGGGGCTGATCGACTACTTCGTCGTCGGGGAAGAAGAGCGGCCATCGTCATCATCATCGTCACCAGCCGGAGGAGGAGAGCCGGCACCATCGCAGGAGGAAGGAAAACTATTCGGCGATCTGAAGGCAGATGTCGACCAGGCCTCACGCGATCTGGACAGTCGAGCCGAGGTCGTGCAAGGCGTCGAGGCATCACGCGCAGACCGGGTACCATGACTCGTACGTACAGGCTTCGCTGCCCATCTGCGTGGACTGCGCGATTCCGAGATTCTATCGTCGTATGCTTTGCCGCGAAGCATAGATCCGGACGGGTATGGTGGAGACGAAGACAGTGACGTTGGCGACGTCGAAGATGATGATGACGACGATGACGATGTTCGTGCAGAACTCAGTCGCATCTTGGCCGCAGCCGATAGCACGTTGAGGGACGCTTATGCGTCATGTAGCGACACATCACCCGATGGAAAGATGACACAGCACCGGGGGAAACGGCTAAGCAACTTCCGCGGCGGCGAGAATGACATGAGCAGCGCCAATGCTAGTAAATTTCGCGAGTACAAGAATGAATCCTCCCTCAAATCCTACTTCCGAATAGCAAAGCAGCTCCTTGCATATTACTACCGGGTGGTGTTCCGCGATGATGGGCACTTCAGTAGAGAAGGAAATGCCCAGGTATTGCCACGAGACGTCATCGAATCGACCAGCTGGCCCCAAAAGGCCATGCAAGGCATCGTAAACGCTCTGCGGAAGCAGGACAAAACATCAAGGGATAGATCGGGTGGCTGTGGCGACGGGGAGGAGCGCGATGTCGAGCTCAAGCGTGCCATCCGTACATTCTACATCTCCTTAATCTGCCAGACCGTCGGAAGCAGGCCGTTCCGATCCGCCGTGCTCAGTTTCTGCGCCATGCTCAGTCGAAAGAGGAACCGAACGCAGCAGCGGGATGACGAGAAGTGCATGCTATGTACTTGGCGAGATCCGGGTAACTTCCACAGCAACCTATCGATGCTCATCTGGATTGCCCAAGTCATATTGTTTGACTTTGTGTGCTTTAAAAAGCAGGACGATGAGGACGGAATCCCCGATATGATCGACGATATATGTAAGAGGTACTTCCAGCAGATGGCAGAGACGCCGTTCGGTCACATCCTGCAGTGGCGGCTCTATCTCTTCGCAGCCTCCAAGACCAACATGGCCAAGCATCAAGCCCGCTGGTCTCCTGACAAGGAGACCATCAACTACAGGGGGGTCGAGTTACGCATGGAGCACGTGTCGCAGCTGGTCGCTTCAGAGTTCCGCGAGGTGCACTCGCTTCTGTATGACGAACTGCTGTTCGGGATGGAGGATATCGCTCCGGTCGAGGCATGGAGGCTACACGATGACCTCGATCTAGACGACTACGGTGCTTCGTGGATGACACTTGAGAGAAACAGCGAGATACTGACGGGGACCCACGACGCTCTACTCCGGCGGATCGAAGGGAAGGCGGCTCTACTTTCGCCGTACCTCTGGTCAAAGCCTGATGGTGAGGTTTGGGAAGATCATACGGTCTCGTCCTGCCTCCGAAGAGCATGTGCCCGTGCCAAGGTGCCCCAGTTCCAGGTGGCATGGTGGCGCCAAGTTGCCGCATCTATCACGATAGAGAAGTTTGGCGGTAAAGAGCAGGCGAATTTTGGACTGGGCGAGATAGCAGCATCCGAAGAAGTCGAGGAGGAAGCGGAGCTCGCATTCCTAGCTGGGATGAGCAACCACAGTTTCCAGACATTCAATCACTCCTACGCCGGCAGCACGACTCTGACCACGACAAACCTACTTCATCGAGCCTACCGAGCATCGGAAAGTTGGCGAACCCTATTTCGGATCGACCAGGTACTCCAGGGTAAGCGTCCATTCACAGTCTCGGAGACACAATCCCAGGAGCTACTCAAAGCCTGTAAGAAGACGCGGTTCCGCACAAGGTCCGCGCCGATCGTTCTCGTATCAGCCGAGGCAGCTTGCACAGAGAGGTTCCTCGAGTATGCCAGTCGACTGTGCGATAGGTAGTGCTTAGATCGAATCGTGATCGATGAATGTCATCTCACTATCACGGCGGGAACTTACCGGCGGAGTATGTCACAGCTCGCCTGGCATGTGCGTCGAGTGCGCACGCAGACCGTATGGTTGACAGCGACACTGCCACCGGCATATCAAGAGCTTTTTCTCGAGCATAACAAGCTCGTACGGCCACATATCGTCAGAGAGTCGACTAACCGTCCCAACATTCGATATAGCATCCGTCGGGAACACGGGCTGGGTAATCTTTGCGAACGGGCGGCTCACCTGGTACAGTCGTATTGGGCCCGGTCAGATTTGTTCGATAGCCGGCGGGACAGAACCATCATCTACTGCCCAACCAAGGCTCTTGTGGCAGAGCTTGCTGGCGTGCTCGGCTGTCCGTCGTATACAGCCGAGTCCGGTACAGAAGAAGAGAAAATGGCGATCATAGAGCGGTGGCTGACGGCTGCCGATTCGCCTATCATCGTGGCGACATCGGCGCTAGGCTGAGAGACCGCTGAATCGGGGCCACCTCGCATCTCGAAAAAGAACATCCCATGAATGGCGGGCGGAGGTCTCATTGATATAGCGAAACATGGTTGACGTCAGTGAGTCGATCTGTTTTCGAGTGAGGGGTGGTGTTGTGAGACTGCTGATATAGAACGTTCTATGCTATGAGCTGTTATTAGAGAAAAATCCCAAATTGGCGCCGGATCAAATACATACTGCATTATATGGAGCAGACGAGTCCAAAAGTTCACCATCGGCGTAGTGCTGAAGTCCCTCAAGCCATCTAACGTCTTCATATATGAGATTGTTGCTCCCAGACGTGTCGGCAAATTCTGGAGACCCTGGCTTAGACCATCCTGATCTCCAAAATACAGTCCCTGGATGACTTGACTTGTTGCAGTCACGAAAGGAAACATGTTAAACGCTTGTGGGGCAACCAAAGCAAAGTCTTGCAGCGCGCTGGCACCTACCTCCGTCTTAAGCTCCACGCGCAGCATGGGCATGGAAATAAATCCTAGGCTGACAGTGTTAAACCTAATACCCTTCTCCCGTCCTAGCTAGGCCGCAGCCTAGATATAGACAATGTTTCTGCGTTTTGCTAGCATTTACTACTCTTAGGGGGCCTTTAAGGTCGATCTCGTCGCTCTGAAGAAGTTGGGCCGTTAGTGCTGTGGCCAAGTGCCGTTTAAGGCCGGGAGATACCGCTAAGGGCATTAAATATGCCGCCATACTTAACATCGATATCAAAGATAAACTGGGAGGCATGACCTCTTAGAACGCATCGATAATATGCGTAGTCCCGAGGAGATTGACTTTATATACCCTTTTAGTCGTGCCTTGCGCAGCAGCAATGCCAGCAGTGTTGACGACGCTCGTCAGGTGTCCAATTGCCACTGCCTTCCGAGAGAACATTCCAACAGAGCTCTTGTCTGTGATGTCAGTCGTCAAAGCCTCAACGTCGTGGCCATCATCTTGAAGACTCTTTGCTGCGGCGTCGACTGTGGGCTTGTAATAATCAGCCAATATCACCTTTCGTCCCGCCCCAAGTCGACGAGCAATGGCGAGGCCCACGCCGCTAGCCCCAATTACCGCGACTGCAGGCACCATGTTCTGCATTTGGGATGTAAGGAAAAGGAGAAAGCAAAGGTGTTTAACTGAGTGAATGAGTAGCATAAACCAAGGTAGGGGATTACTGGGCCGAATTTATGGGGCTGCAAGTCCCCGAGGATTGTTGATTTAGGAGCGAAGAGATCTAGAAAGTGATGTCCTTTCATAACCCCGTTATCAATAGGTACCCCTTAGCAAGAGGCGTACATAACGACTCGTTTGGTAAAGTGGTGGAGAACTTGGGACTGGTGTGATTGGCTCAATTTAGTTTCTATATTAACCACAGTGGTCAATTGGCTGGACTCGGCAGCCCTCAAGCAGGTAATCTGGAGATAGCAATACAATTAAATTCAGATTCAGATTCAAGTATTACGGGACATCAGTGGGGATTCGAGAAAAACCTTGATCTTCTAACATTTCTATCCTTACGATGAAGCAAATACCGGCCATAATTGAAAATTCATCGGGGGGTTTTATTTTCTCGCAACGCCACCATACCAGACTTGGATTGTCTCGATGGTAGCAAGTTATGGGCGCATGCAGGGTAGTAAGATGCACGGGTCATTAGCATTACGAGTAGGGTATGGGATAGTTAATCATAATCGGTAAAGGCGGCTCCTCGAATCTTGACTAGACAGGCTTTGGAGGCGCCAATACCAAAGTTAAACACGAATAGCGCGCAGCTCTACTCAGTCTAGCGTGGCTCCGTCGCTTTGTGGAAAGCGGGGTAATCTTGTGAACGATGTCGTGTTGTCCGAGACCCCGAGTCGATGTTGTCGACTTAACAAGTTCGGCAAGACAAAACGCCCCGGCTTGCCGAGGGTCTTGGTTTAAAAGAAATACAAATCCTGTAGAGGCAAGAATAATAACCCTCATTCATAACACGATCAGGCCACTTAGCTACACATCCCTTTCTAACTGTAAAGCTCAACGTGCAGCAACAACGTGCAGTAACAACATGGATCTCGCCAGGAAGGTACAATATTCCAATCCGAGCATAAGAATATTCAGTTCAATAACCTAGCCGTCTAACTATACTTTGTCACAGGTTGCTATCGTCACAGGCTGCAGCAGCGGCGTGGGCCTTCGTACCACGGAGCTGTTCTTATCCCTTGGTGCCAAAGTCTTGGGATTGGACCGGACGCCTTGCAGCCTCGATCGGCCTGGCTTCCGATTCCAAACCTGTGACATGGGACGTGCCGAGAGTATTAAAGAGGCAGTTGAGGTGTACCGCGCGACGTACGGCTCTAAGTTGGACATTCTGGCAAACGTCGCCGGTGTCATGGATGCCTTCGCCAGTGCTGATACTATGAGTGATGACGTTTGGGAGCGAAATATCAACATCAACGTCAAAGGGCCTACCCTACTAACTCGAGAGATTCTACCTCTCATGAAGAATCGTGGACAGGGTTCCATTGTCAACGTTGGAAGTAAGTCGTCGACCAGTGGAGCGTCCGCTGGCGTTGCATATACTGCAAGTAAATATGCACTAGTAAGTCAAGAGGAAGCTTGATCAGATCCTCCAAGTTCATGTTTGGGGTTCTAATGTCACGCAATAGGCGGGCGTTACAAAGAACGTGGCCTGGAGGTTTCGAAATGAGGGCATAAGATGCAATGCCGTGTGCCCCGGCGGTAAATGCTTTTCCTCCTCAGAACTGGATGCATTTCACTAACTATCCTTAAGGCATGGCCACTAATATTATCCAGTCAGTGCCAGGCGGGTTCGATGGAGTCGACAAAGCTGGACACGCAGCTTCACAGTCAGTTTTCTCATTCACATCAGATGGAATGGTGATTCTAACCTAAACAGGGAATTTATTGCTATACATATACCGCCCGGCACCGAACCAAGTCTTCGTGCGGAGCACATTGCGAATACCATCGCCTTTCTGGCGTCGGATCTAGCTGAGGGCATTACAGGCGCTATTATTCCTGTAGACCGTGGCTGGAGTTGTTAATTTATGTGCTATAGGTATATTACATTGCTATTGCATAGCTACTACTGTATTTGTTAGTTGTTAGTTATTCTAATGGGAACTGATAGAGCGGCATGACGGTTTTGATACAGAGGCATGACCTTACACGGGCTTTGGTTCGCTAAATTTTTAATTGTTAAATTTAGTAGATTATGGATTCTGCCCCCTGCATTAAACGTACTACTGTTAGACATTACGCGTATTCAGTTCATTGATGTGAATTGGTGTATTCATGTTGTGTTCTGTTGAAATCTACTTCTTAGAGGTTTTACCATTTCGGCTGTAATCTTAAAGTATCCCTGCTTGCACGTGAGGCCCCAGCACCTGTTCAACAACTACCCGTT
>PVQA01001622.1:0-16523 GCA_002980515.1 Fusarium burgessii | reverse complement strand
AATTTATATAATGTGACAATAAATACAAAATCAGCAGATCACACAAGCTCGTTAAATCTACTCTTGGTTACAATCTCACTAGCTAGTACACCTAGGGACTGACTTTGCAGAATACTAAAGATAGAGACATCAGCTGCTGCCTGCAGCGATATCATGTTTCGAAGCTCCAGAGCTACCAGGGAGTCAACGCCATATTGTGACGGGTGTTTGTCTGGCTCTATCTCCTCGGCAGCTATGAGGAAGATGGAGCTCAGTTTTTGCGCAATCGCGTTAAAGACAAGAGCTTCAGCATCGACTCGTGAAGTCGCTTCCACCAGGCCTGCAGCAAGTGAATTCTTGTTGGAAAAGGCGTCGTCGTTGGTCCGACGCTGATGAGGTTGACGGTAGTGCAAGGCGCTGAAACGAGTATCTCGGCCGAGTTGTGATTCACCATCGCGGTTCCAATGGGAACCAGGTCCCGTGTTGAGCCCGGCAACAACTTGGGGATGAAATGGAGTAAGCATGGCACTCTCCATCAGTCCAAGTAATTGGTCTTCTCTCAGCAGCATGTGTCCAGCTCTTTGCATACGGGCAGCAACACCAGGCGTCTCAGCAACATAGCCAACGGTCTTTACGGCGCAAAGATCGAGGGAAACGGCAGGGAGACCATGTGAAACTCGCCAGTGGGCTAGAGCATCTTGGTAAGACCCTCCTGCTGAGTAGTTGGACTGGCTAGCATATCCAACGATGCCATTGATGGACGAGAGCATGATGAAAAAGTCGACATGTTGGAACCTGGTATGGAGATTCCATGATCCATTGACTTTGGGTAATACAGCTGCCTTGAAGTTCTCGGTTGTCATTTGTTCCAAGATGGAGTCCTGAAGAGCAGCGTTAGCGTAAGAAATGATTAACTTGGATGGATGGATGATGGTAAAAAGGACACTTACTTGAAGCACCATGGCCGCGTGGATAACGCCTCGAATAGGCGGCATTCCATTGACTTTGCAAACCTGCAACGCCCTGTCGAGATCATGGTCCTTGGAAACATCAAAGCTTAGATTGTGTGGTTCATGGTCTCTCTCTCGCAACGCTCGGTTGAATCGAGGTTCAACCCAATGCCTCTTTTGGTGATTCCAGGGGTAGGGTGGTAGATCTGTTAGCACCTTGACAAAAGCTTCTCTTCCGTACGGAAAGTTGAGAGGATCCAGTTGCAATTCCACCCCTGAGCGACCAGATTTGCCGCTAGTGTCTGCATAGTATCTCTAGCATCGGTCTTTCGAGACAAACAAGTGTAATATGGGAGTTGAAGGCCAGCGAACTCTGGAAGCTCAAGGATTTGCCTGATTGGACCCCGTAATGCTAAATGGGGTCCGACTTCAACAATGACATCGACACTCGTACCCGATGGGTCGAAATCGCCGAGGACCATGTCAGTAAAGGCATCCAGGAACCTCACAGGTTAAACCAAACTTGCAACCCAGTGATCAGTGCGGGCGATTTCTTCAGGGTCTGTTATGCGGTCACCGGTGACTGGGGAGGCGTAGATGATTGAATCAAGGTCATTTGGACTCTGGTAAAGCTTTGTTTTACTCAGAGCCTCATGATAGCGGTTTGAGATAGCCTCCATCTGATGTGAATGATAGCCAATATCGACGTTGAGGCGACTTGCCAATACACCATCAGATTTAGCCATAGCCTCAACCTCGAGAACGGCGAAAAGATCACCTGCAATGGTGACGCTTCTAGGGCTGTTTACACAGGCGATGCATGCTTTGCCTTTATCGAGGCCTTTCAGCTGCTCGATATAGGCCTCGGCGTCGCCAGAAGCAACTCCAACAGCCACCATGCTTCCCTGGACAGAACCCCTCAACTCCTTGTCAGCGGATAGTACGCTGCGATGATGAGCGATAGCCATGGCTGCACGATAGTCGACAACTCCAACAGTGTAAGCAGACGAAATCCCTCCACTTGAATGGCTTGTCACTGCTGCTGGCTTGATACCCCAACTTCTGAGCAAGCGAACCAGAGATATCTGCAATGCAGTGCAAATAGGAATGCTGACAGCCGTATCGTAGACTCTTGTGGCAGCAGCCTCTCGCATCAGTTCATCCATCAACGACCAGTCCGCGCCAAGCTCTCTGAGATATATGTCTCCCTCCATGAGCGAGGATTTGAACACAGAATAAGCAATAATCAGCTCTCTTCCCATGGCATACCACTGGGCTCCTTGCCCCGTAAATTGATCGATGGCGGAATGGCACCATGCTCTAGTGCAAGAACCACCTTGATAAGACTTGCCAGGCCGCTGACTGGTCCCGTGTGACCGATATTGGCCTTGATTGAGCCTATGCGTAGGGGTTCTTTGTTCTGACGACCTGCTTGGAAGACTGCAGCAACCGCCTGAAGCTCGATGGGATCGCCAGTTGGAGTACCTGTCCCGTGGGCCTCAAAGTATTGCGTTCCGTCTGGATCGAGCTGAGCACTGCGATAGCACTTTCGGATCAGTTCCTCTTGTGCATTGGAGCTCGGCAACGTAATTGTTTCCGTCTTGCCGTCCTGATTAAGACAGGTCTCACGGATAACTGCCCGAATTGGGTCTCCAGCAGCAACAGCATCGCTCCAGCGCTTGACGATAATGGTCGCCACGCCCTCTCCTCGTCCATAACTATTTGCCCTCGAGTCGAATGAGAATGATTTGCCATCAGGGGAGAGTACACTGAGACAAGATTAGCAGACTATGGGCAATACTGGCTTGTTTGATGGCATACCCAATGGGCCCAAGGGCCTTGAACATATCTGGGTTCAGCATCATGTTGGAGCTTCCAATAATGGCCATACCAGAGCTGCCAGATCGCAGGTCACTGACGGCTTGGTGCAATGCCACTAGAGAGGTTGAGCAGCCTGTATCTAGCGTCATGCTCGCCCCTCTGAGATCGAAGAAATGCGATACACGGTTTGAGGCCATGGCAGCCCCAGTGCCCGTGATCATGAACCGTGGTAAGTCGCCTTCATCCCGTATCATACTCTCTCATAGTTTTTATTGGAGGGTATTCCAAGTATTCTCGTCAAATTTGCTTGATAATGATAATGACCTGGATGGAGCAAGGTTACGGCAGTGTAGATTAGGTGGACATTTAATGTTATTTGAATCTATATTTAATGAAATTTATTATACTTAATGAGAAAAATAATAGTACCAATAACCATAATAATAATATGCAGTAACAATACTTAACCTCTATTAATCTTTTCACCCCTAATAAAAGCTGGATAAAGGAGCGTTACCTTGTTGATTGACCTAGTGGGGCTGCTTACTCTGCAGTTGGTATTAATCATTGTTACGGAGTTTCTTTTCCCAACTCTAGATTGGCTGTTGCATGCCTGCTTCATGTTCTCAGAAATATCCTTTGACAAATAGATATGATTTTACTCTTTAAAAGTCCAGTATTCTACAGACAGCAGACAGAAAATATCACATAGCCAGCATAACACCTGCTTTGGTCTACTTGGGCTATTTTCTCATGCTTAACCATTTCATACTTGACACCTTCTCAATACCATTAAACACGTCGGTATTCAAACATGTTGATTTCCAAACAGGCTCTCCAAGGCGTTAGCCTTACATTACTCGCTCTTCCATGGGCTAGTGGTTGGTACTGCCCTCCCCCTGGCCCCGTGCTTCCAGCGGCCAAATCTCCCAGCACTAGCCCGCACATCAAAGAGGCGATCGATGATCTTTTTGCCGTCCTCAAGCTGGCTTAACAAATAGGTACGTCGTTCAAGAAAGCACGGCTAGATTTATTTCTATACGACTGCTCAGTGTCATGATTACGCAACATGGTGTTTTATGGCTACTGAATAGATTTAATAGTTACCTGAGTAGGGTTAATACTCTTACAAACCAGACTTATTTTATATTACTACCTACATATATAACACTAACATCAACACGAAGACTCGTAGTTTGCTTCCATTATAAGTCTGAAGATAATGGCAAAAACTTTAGCAATCTTCAAAAAGGTTACCTTGAACGCACTATTATCAGCAGGTTGATGACCGTAAGCTCTGGGCCTATAATTACGTCGTCGTGCATGTAAAATTAATCTTTCATCGCATTTACACTGTATTTACGACTGCAGGCCTAGAAACGTTACGCAAACGGCCGTCTATTCAAGAGACATGATAGAGAGCTGTCTAATACTAACATTCATCCTAGACCAGGTGTTGACCGCTCCTAGTCTTGATCACTTCTCCTGTGCAATTTCCGTCCTTCATCAAGTACATGTAAGCTTCAGCAACATCTTCAACCATGCCCTCGCTGCCAGTTGGATTCTTCTTAGCCAAGATGCCACGTAACTCCGAGACTTGTTCAGCTGGGACCTCAGACCATAAGCCCGTTTCCAAAACATAGCCTGGCTCCACGACGTTGACCCGAACTGGCTTCATGTCTAGGGCTAGTCCCCTAATCAGCCCGACGGTCCCTTGGGCTATGTAGCTAAGTACACTGGATCCAATGACGGGCTGATCCGCAATACTGCCAGAAGTGAAAGTCAGACTGGAATGCCGACTCAAAGGCAGATATCGTGATGTAATCTTTGCCAAAAGTACCATCGTTTGTAGTCTTTTATGAGCGGGTACTAAGTTTTCGGCAGAAATATTCTGAACAGAGATTTGGCGTGGAATTGAGTTGCTGGCTGTCAAGACAACATGGTGGACCTGATCGATCTTCTTGAACAACACGTCTAGATCCTCCTCCAGACTAGGCTTGTCCAGATCACAGCTAAGGCCAGATATATCGGCTGGTGGATGAGCATTCTTGATATGCTTCACGGCCTTGTCCACTGTAGCTTGTGACGAGCCAACAATGGTGACTTTGGCGGCATCCTGGACTGCGGCCAGGGCAACGCCGCGGCCAATTCCATTAGTGCCACCAAAGACTAGGATGTGCTGTCCGCGCAGTCTTGGAGAGCTTGACATTATGATTAACGGCGGAGGATAAGTAAAGAAGGTAAAAAGGTTTGGGAGACACTGTAATAGAGCAAGACCACAGATACATATCAACTGTCACTGGTAGTATTGATAAGGCGGAGTAAAGAAACTCCACTGCAATAGCCGGCGTAAACTTTTATATGTTTTAGGTTTCTTTCACTATTTGACAATTAAGAAAATAAATAACGGCGTAATTATGTGTTTTGCATCAAAGATGGCGGAAAGCTTATCCTAGTTCTGCAAAATAACCCCCGTCTCCTTCGCAACACTCATCACGTCATGGACCAATGCTGCCACGTCTGCTGATCTTATGGGTACACGATGATCTCCATCCCATTCAAGCACAAGGGCTGTATCCTTTTGGCAATAGTCTACTAGCTCTCTGTGTCTTGCTATCATCTCGTCTCGTAAGCCATGGACGTGGAGCGTCGGCAAGTGGAGCGTCGGCAAGTGGAGGTGCTCTTGTTTTTCACGCTCAAGCTCATTGTGATCAACCACATCGGATCGCATCCACAACAGGGGTCCACGGCCAGCAAGTAGCACGGCAAAGCGGAACTCTGCCTCCAATAAAATTGATGCTGGCGAGGAGCCAGTTACTGAATGCCCATAATGCTTCCAACTCTGCTGTCTTCGAAGCAAACTAGCCGCGATGTTGGCGCCTTGGCTAAAGCCTAAGAGACCAGCCCAGACACCTGTGGCTCCAGCCTTATCATCTTCTCTCATAGCCGTGGCCAGAATCTGATCAATTTTGTCAATCTCTTCCTGGTCTGTGAAAGAAAAGTGAGATGAATCGCCAAAGACGTAGCCCGGCCGTCTCCAGCTGCGAAACGGAATCCATTCAGCATAGACAGATTCGACATCTGGCCCAGGGTTGCTGAAGTAAGGCGCATCGACAAACACGAATCGGAACTGGTTTTCAAGTTGGGCGCGAATTACACGACATTGAGCTCCGAAAATGAGAGCGTTGGTGCCACCGCCATGTAGGCAAAGAAGTCGTGGAAGATGAAGGGCAGGATTGGCATAACGAGAAGAACCTTCTCGTCTTGATGACTCCATTAGTGGGTACCCAGGGTGATTCTCATTGTGCGTTATGTAGTGTGATGTAATAGTCTGGATGGAAAGGGAAACGAGCCAAGGTATGACTTATTATAGTATAAGTCTTAAGAGTTACCTTGATTCTCTTCTGATTTTACTATTTCTTGGATGTTCATTCTGCCGCTTTTATAATTTTAATTGCAATGAAATCAATACAACTAAAAATAAAGCAAAGTGACTCAGAGGCTCCTTCATTCAGCTAACCCGAAACATGATATCCCTATAGATTCTCCGCCTGCCCCATAGTTGGGTAGAGTTATTATGTTCATTTTACAGGGACCTCTAGTAGAATAACTACCGGTTGGGACGTATTATAACCTCCTGCTTGTACTTCACGATCCAGTCCACTAATGCCCATCGGATCCGCTCAACACGCGCAGCTTCCCAAGACCTGCTTGAACGGCCTATCATAGGGTAATCAAACCTGTCCTAAGTTTTATTTAGAATTGTCATTGGTCGGTTTCAATATTGGTTGAGTCTGCTGTAGCCCTGTTAGTATTCTCTTGATGGGTATGCGCGTAATGGTACATTGATACCGACCAGAAGATACTTACAGTTTGCTGGATTCTCTTGTATATAGTAATCCAAAGGGATGCAATGACGATATTGCTGGTAACATACATAGAGCGAATCATGCGGAGAACTTGAGGATCATCTAATGGTAGGCGCTTAGCCACAAGAGCTGAGCAGAAGACGATCATAATATTTAAACTAAAAACGGTGTAAGCCTGAGTCCCAAATATTAGTATCCACTGCATGTTCCTCGATGCACTGACATGTTGGCCCAGAGCAGCCTTTGAAACGTCCTGAAAAAGGAATGGGCGAGTTTAGTCATTCTCACACAAGCCCTCTCTTGGAATTCTGTAGATATGTGAGTATTCTCGGCCAGATGGATCTGAGCCGTTGTATGTTTCTGTGCGACGTTGCGGTGTTAATTCTAGTCCAACGGTTGGGACTTGGTAAAGGCTGGTTGATACGTTCACACGATGCTAAGTAAGGCGCGTAATAAGCTTTAGCTTCCGCCTAGAATTTACTCCAAGTAATAAAACAAAAGGATTTTTTCGCCATAATTCCATAATTATAAGTCCTAAATAATGTTGGACCATATTAAAGAAAGTTTCTGACTACCTTACTACCGAAAGCAATATGGCGGAGTTACTAGGCGGAGTAATTTAACTCCATCTGTTGTCAGGCCGCTAACACTATCTGCCAGGAGGGGTTCGATCAGCCCTGTTGCAGAGCTTAAGAAACCCTGATGATAAGCCAATACCAGGAAAACTAGACCAATACTTTGTTTACACATTCAGTATGTGGAAAACTCAATATATGGCTTGTGCAGCTTGTCGTAGCCGTAAGATTCGGTGCGACCGACAGCGACCCTATTGTCAGAATTGTGAAGATAGCGGTACCCAATGTCGGTACTCATCACCCGGGAAGCGCGTAAATCACATCAAGTTGTTGTGAGTTTTAGCCCCCTCGGTCAAACCCGAACAACAATGAGTCTCTGATCGGTCGTTCATGTCTGACATACCAAGGTGTCAAAGATTTCAAGCACTGGAGGAACGTTTGACCAAGATTGAAAACCACCTACTGGTGTTGTCATCACTGTGTCATGACAACACCGTAAAACCTCTCTCGGTCATCAATGGAACGGATCCTTGGAGTCCTATCGGCTCACTTACTGAGGGCATCATGGACCAAAGGTTCGGCGACACATTACACTTCTCTGTGGACCATGAGACAATTCATCACAGCCCTTCTTCAAACCATACATCCAGCATCACGACTCCAATCACAATGGATTCTGTTATCTTTAATGAATCGAACTCGACTGAAGCAATATTGCATTCGCCACAACTTCATTGCCCAATTGCATCCAAGGCCTCTGCGCCATCATCTATACCAGAATGCCAAGATCTGTCCTTTGATTCATGCCTGAGAAGCACTTACGATCCTTATCTCCCAGGCCTTTATTAGGAATTTTTATTAGAAGTTAGTAAATTGAAATCCATTTTATAAATAAGTCTTGCTACATATTGATTAAATACAGGCAGGAAAATATATATATCGTAAAGAAGCATTTCTTATAATACACCAACTCATAGTAGCACCAAACCAGCTTCCAATAAGATCCTCAACTCTGGCCTTAATAAAAGCGATTTACACTAATATGTTTTTTTCTTTAGTCTCGTTTGATCCTATTTTGCCTAAGCAAATGTGTATTGCGAAACTTCAGGACTAACCAACTATGCCAATGTTCCCAAGAGATCTTTATAGTCGAATTTGAAACCCAAGTCCTCATTAAATTTCATCTTGGTTCCGGGCCTATCAAACCACTACGTGATGGAGCCTTGCGATTTCCATGTTGAACGGCTATTTATGCTTTGCAATATGCTGAAGGAGAGCAAGACCGGTATCTTTGGTGTGACTATGCTGAAATATTCGAGATAAATCAATACGAAGATGGCACGATACTAAGTCGTCCGCCGTCTGTAACTATAATTCCGCCATTTATGTATTTACCCGCACGAGAAATCAAGAATATTGCCAATCCCGCCATATCCTCTTCTTCTCCTGTTCGGCCAACCGGAATGAAGTGTGCGATTTCATCTTCTGTCAAGTTGTCACTCCATTCTGACGAGTAAACTATAAGTTTCGAGACGTTAGCAAAAGCCCTAACATCAAGGTCCATGAAATACCAACTTCCTGGAGAGATAAAATTACTCCGGATTCGATAAGGCACCAGGGATGTACTTAGCATCTGCATGAGATGGTGTAGTGCAGCCTTGCTGGTGCTGTATCCAAAACCAGTAGACGATGTCCGGCTAAAGCCTCCAATGCTGGAAATAGCGATTACTTGGCTCAGCAACGGCGCAGAAGGCAAAGCAGAGGGGAGTTGAAGTTGAAGGTTATGTTGCCAAGTACTCTGCCGACTTTGAGGTACCTCATGAACTGAGAAGCAGACGCGGCAACAGTTTGGATCAAAACAGAAAAGCTGTTGTTCTCTTGACCGGGGCTACAGGTAGTCTGGGCTCGCATCTAGCAAGCAGCCTTGCCAGCCACGACGACGTCGATACAGTGGTTTGCATCAACCGCCGAAGCAGGGCACCCGCTCAAGAGCGGCAGGATGAGGCTTTTTCATCCCGCGGTATTACACCAACTTCTGCACAGCGCTCCAAGCTACGTATCCTAGAAGCTGATACATCGAGCTCCCGCCTGGGCCTTTCCGTGTCCGATTACGAGTGGTTGGTCCAAAATGGGACGCACATCATACACAACGCTTGGCCAATGAGTGGAACACGTCCTGTCAAGGGATTTGAACCTCAATTCCAATCTCTTCGCAAGCTATTAGATCTTGCAAGGGACATGGCCTGTCATGAGGCTGCTCCTTGCATCACGTTCCAACTCGTGTCTTCTATCGGCGTCGTTGGTCACTTCGACTCGGCTCGAGTTCCGGAGGAGCGTGTTCCGTTGGGTGCCGTACTTCCGATCGGCTACTGCGAAGCAAAATGGGCATGCGAGCGTATCTTGGACGAGACATTGCATAGGTATCCAGATGTCTTCCATGCCATGGTCGTTCGTCCGGGACAGATCGCCGGATCAAGCACGAGCGGGTTTTGGAATCCCGTCGAGCACTTTGCATTTCTTGCCAAGTCAGCTCAATCTCTCTGTGCATGGCCCGACTTTGATGGTGTTGTGCAATGGGTTCCGGTAGATGTTGTAGCTGCTACCATGGTTGATCTCCTACACATCGGGTATCATGATGCTCACGAGCCGCACCCTGTTTACCATATCGATAACCCTGTTGGAAAACCCTGGAAAGCCATGTCGCAAGTGTTGGCGGCTTCTCTAAATATCCCCCCTCAACGCATCATGCCTTTTCACCGCTGGGTCAAACTTGTCCGACAATCTCCGCTCCCAACCGATAGCTGGAACCCGGCTGCACGGCTCATTGACTTCTTGGATTCTAACTTTGAGCGCATGTCTTGTGGTGGGCTGATCTTGGACACCTCAAAGTCCCAAGCGCATTCTCCTTCCCTAGCCGCACAAGGCCCTATTACTGCAGAGGTTGTTACGAGATATATAACAAAGTGGAAGCAAAGTGGGTTCCTGGAGCCATAATATATTGGCTCATGGTTATATTTGTAGAGCTCTTGTTTTTATTAAAACTGTATATCTTGGTTTAATAGCAAATATTTTTTAAAGCTCTTATATATATACAAGATATATTCTCTAATTAGTTTGCATTTTTATATTAGAGAACCAAATTTTAATACCCAATTATAGATAATAAAATTCACATCACCCTATCCCTTTGAAACCGAGGCAGCACCTAATAATACCTACTTGTGTCTAACTGACCAATAAAGCCTTCCATATCAAAGATACTTCTTACTGCTAGTATATCACACTAAGATGTAGGTATCTCTGATAATGCAGCTTAAAGATTGTGACTTTTATCCTCACTGCTGTACCTCCTTGGGGCTGGTGTCTGTGGCGTAATGATCAGCAGCCAATCAATATTGTATTCAATTCCACTTAAATTTGTATCTGGTGCTCCCTCGGTTCCTAAGGGATACTATATGATTTGTAATCCTACGGATATAAGAACGGCATTTAACCTTGTGTATCTTTGCCTGAATAGTTATACCCCGCATTCTATCGGCAACGTTCCCCGGTATTTCGTATGGAGACGTCGGCATGGGGTTGCACAGCGGCAACAACACCTTAGAAGCCGCCAATGTGTAACACATCTGATCTGGTTCGAAAGAGGGGGTCATTCAATAATGTGACCAAGTTTAGCGAAGGAGCGCATTTTATGCATTATCAAGCAATTAGTAAAGTTGAGGTGCCAATCCGCCTTGTTTCCTCTTTCCGCATAGCGGGAGTACAGAAATCTTCAATAAATACATCTCTCCTCGACTTGAATTATTATTTTTCGTACCTTTACACCTTCATACTCTATTCTTTAAGTTCTAAATATCTATTTGACCATGGGGATAAACTCTAGCAACCCATCTAACGAGCCTGCAGCCAAGATGGCGCCGCCCGCCACCAAGAAAAGTCCATCGGTGAAGCCGCACCCAAGCTCAGAGAACACAGATGCAAACACAAATTCCAAGACGCAATCTCGTGGGAAATTCACTTGCAAGGATGCACCAGTTGAAAACCAGCGACCTCTCAAAGTTCGTGTAATTGGCGCGGGGTATTCTGGCGTATACCTCGGCATAAGAATCCCTCAACGTCTTCGCAATATTGATCTCAAAATCTATGAAAAGAATGACGGCATTGGGGGAACATGGTGGGAGAATCGGTATCCAGGCTGTGCCTGCGATATTCCATGTAAGGCTTTAGTGCTTCTCCTTTTAGAGGACTGTTTGCAAGATGGAGATTTGCTAACATACCTATCTCTAGCTCATTCCTATCAGTACACTTTCGCCCCAAACAAGGCGTGGTCAGGCTTCTACGCCCCGGCAAGAGAGATTTGCGCATACATCACCCAAGTGGCAGAAAAGTACGGTGCAAACCGTTTCATTCATCTCCAGCACAAAGTAACAGGCGCTATTTGGAATGATTCTGCAAAGAAATGGTATTATTTGTTTTGCTTTTTGTCTTCATCTCATTTTACTGACTAAAATTCCACAGGACCCTCAGTGTTCAAACTAGTACAGGCGACAGCTTCACCGAGGAAGTTGATGTTGTCATTGCCGCCAGAGGCAATCTCAACAACATTGCCTGGCCCGATATTCCCGGCCTCGATACTTTCAAGGGCAAAAAGATGCACTCGGCAGCATGGGATCAGGAATATGACTTTAAAAACAAAAAAATCGGAGTCATTGGCGGTGGATCCAGTTCAATTCAAATCGTCCCTGAGCTTCAAAAAGTAGAGGGCGCAGAGTTGAGTTGTTTCGTTCGTAGCAAGGTCTGGATTTCGAACCGCTTTGGTGACGTGACGATGAAAGAGTTGGGCTGGGATCCTTCTGATATTGGATGTAAGCGACGCTTCACGCTGGTCTGAGAATATTGAGTTAATACTAACATTGGAACAGTCTCGGCTGATCGCCTGGAAGAGTTTGCAAAGAATGAAGATGCGTATTATCGCTTCCGTAAGCGCATCGAGGACGACGGCAACATGGTTCATCTCTCAACTCTTAAAGGCTCAGAGATGCAGAATACGTTTGTCTCCATGTTTTCTAAAATCACCAATGATCGACTTGGCTCACGGCCTGATCTTCTGGAATCTTTTTCACCAACCTTTGGTGTCGGATGCCGTCGTCTCACGCCAGGGCCAGGCTATCTCGAGGCCCTTGTCCAACCCAACGTCGACTTTATCACAAAAGCTATCGGAAGCATCAACGAGAAGGGTATCAAACTATCTGGTCCCGAAGGTCGACAAATTGACGTCGATGTGTTGGTCTGCGCAACAGGATTTCATACCAACTATATCCCTCCATTTCCTGTCATTGGCAAGCAAGGAGTCACGCTTGAGGAGAAATTCACTCCATTCCCTGCAACATATCTGACCATGGCAGTAGATGGCTTCCCCAACTACTTCATGATGCTTGGGCCCAATTCTGCAGTCGGCGCTGGATCTCTGACTTGTCTTCTCGAGGCAGAGGGCGATTACATTGTCAAGTGCATCCGCAAACTACAGAAGGAAGACTACAAAACCATGATGCCAAAACAAGCCCGCGTCAATGACTTCGCAGAATACATCGGGGAGTATTTCAAGAAGACAGTTTACATGGATGAGTGTAAATCGTGGTACAAGATTGGAGGCGGACACGGCGACAAGATCTCTGCTCTCTGGCCGGGAAGTGTCTTGCATGCACTGGAGACGCTTAAGGCACCGCGGTGGGAGGACTTTGAGTTTGAGGAAATGCATGAGAATAGATTACGGTGGTTGGGCAATGGTTGGAGTGTTTGTCTCATGGAGGAAGAGCAGCAGGGTGATCCGAGCTGGTACATCAATCCTGATGTAGTGGATGTGCCACTTGAGGGGGAACCGGAGAAGGACCCCAAGCTCATGGCGTGCCCATTCTCTTGCTGATAGATTTATTATTGTCTTCTCGATTGCATACTATTATGGTTGTAGTTTACATGTTAATCTTTGAATGCTTTCCATCGCTGTCATGTTTACTCGGAAGATGTCTTATGAATTGGTATTTCTAGAGGCTAGTCAAGGCTTAGATAAGTATCATGTAGTCGAACTTGAGTCAAGAAAAGATTTAGTGAGAAGCTGTACCAAGTGCTATATCATCGCCTAAATTGATCAACTACGACCTTGCGGAGTAAGCGTCCCAAGCCCGAGCTAAGTTATCCAAACCAATATCTTCCCAAAGAGCCTGGACCTCCAGAGATGGCCCTGTCGCGAGTTCTTTAGCCTCCAACTCAGCCCCCTTGTCCTCCAAATGCGAACCATAGACTCTAATCTTCCCAGAAGATTTGAACTCAGCCCAAGGCGCTTCTCCGTTGGTAAACTCGGTGATATCGCGAGCAAATCTCATTGCTGTCTTCTTTTGATCTTCATTCATGACGTCCTTGTAGTTTAGGAAGAGATAGGCTATGTCAAGACAATGACACGAACGACCCTGATGCGGGCCATCCCAAGGGTTAGACTCGTTGAAGTAATAGAGCCATGACTGGGTAGGCCAAAAAGAGGCATAGTGCTTCGACGAGGCGAAGTACTTGAGGTCTGTACCAAATTGAAGAATTTTGAGGCGGATTTGATTGTTGGATTCTGTCCCGGTCGCTGAGATTCCATACAGGCTGAGAAGACTTTTCACTTTGATGTGATGTACGGCTGGAATGGTCTTCAGGAAGTACTCAACAAATTCTTGACCCATAGAACCTTCATCTCGACCGGCGAAAAGACCGAGAACTTCAAATATGGCTCCATCAAAGTCAGCCGAGCCAATCATTAGAGGAATTCTGTGTTGAGTCGAAGACATTTGACGCTCGACTTGTTGGAATGAGGGAAGTTGGTCCGTCTCTACCACAGGCTGCAGGGGAATTGACATCGGCACCTTGGAAAGAAGATCCTCTGGCGAGACGGAAGTTAAAGAGGCGATCTGCTCCTCGCTCGCTAGGGTCGAATCTATCCCAAGGCACTGGAGTACAGCTTTATATGCATCCTGGGCGACATGTCTGGGAGACGGAGGAACAGCTACTTTGTTTCCACCCAAGCAAATGGCTCGCTGAAAAAGCCTATCTTCGGATGACTCCAAGTCCAGAAGATGCATAACAGAGCCTGTAAACAGTCATCAGTTAATGTGTCTGCAATATTCTGGTTGCCAAACTTACTGCCTCCTGCGCTCTGGCCAATGGCTGTGATACGATCTGGATCACCAGAGAACCCGCTAATATTCTTACGAAGCCACTGAAATGCAGTCTTTTGGTCGAGAATGCCTCTATTTGCTGGCGCACCTGTCGCTCTCAACTCATCGCTGTCCAAGAATCCTGGAACTCCAAGTCGATAACTGTCCGTTAAGTATCAGCAACAGCGACCATTAGAAATAGAGACCTGTTTCTGCAAGGGAATCTTACTTGATCGCCACACCGATTATGGGCTTCCCAATAGATTGGGAGTACGCGATGATGGGAGCAAGGTTGCAGTGGGGAAGTCCAGTGTCGCCTACAATGAAGCCTCCCCCGTGGATCCATACCAGTACTGGAAGACTAGCCTGGTTTTCTTTGACTGCTACTTCTGGGACGACGATGTCGAGATTTAAGCCATGCAGATCGGAAATAGGAAGGTCTTCGGATTTATCAAGAGCTTTTTGAATGAGACCAAACTCAATATCGCAGGCTACTGGGGGTCTAATGACGCTGGGTCTGGTGAGGGGCAATTGTCAGCTTGGATATGACGATATGTATGAGACACAAAGGAATAGAGTCTAGAGCTTGAGAGAAACCGAGAAAACAGAAAAACAAACCCTCGTGTTGTCGCATCAATCGTCCCACCATATTCACTTTTTAGTTCTGGAGCAGCGAAGCGATGAGCCAAGGTGGCAAACTGTATGCCGAGGTAGTGCACTACGCCGGGTGTTTCTGACTTGAGGCCTTTGACGTGGCCCAGCAATGGGTGCTCAAGGGTTGAAGACATGGCCAGATCAAGAAAACTGCTGAGGTTGTAAGTAGATATGGATGAGAGAAGAGAACCCCCCAATGGGCTTGCATTAATTTTGAATCAACTAAAGATATCACATCATCTAAACGTGCTAGCAATCCCAATTTATCCCCACTCGACCAGACCCTGGCTCATTAACCCAGAATTCACTCTATGAGGGGTTTATCTGATCTCCTCCACTCGGATAACAGTGCACTTGCCGCCAGACTTGAGATAATTAAAACTTTATCGTTATCGGCTCCATTCCTGTCTACTACTAAAGGGGAATAGTAGCGATATGCTCATAAAACTATAGGAAATATTTGTATCTCTTAGTAATTCCCAGGATTCTATTGCCCCACAGTCTTCCCTCTTCTGTTTGAAACAGTATAGATGATCTTCAGCTGGGAGGCGTGCAAACGATGCACTTATCTTCCTCTTTCTCCTTCCTGCAATGACTACACTCTTCAAGCTTGTTAAACGTTAATGCATGCTTAACTTCAGGACAAGCATCAGGTCCTCTTTCTAGATAGCTTTGGCATGGTCGAAGTAAATGCATTACCGCTACAACTCATGAAATTCGGTAGCGCCTGTGGATCCCATCAGCATCTAGCTAGCCCGATTAGGAAGGTAATTAAATGAGGCTCTTCCCTGCATATATCAAACCGGTGATCTAAAAATATGTAGCCCTGGATTCAATTTAATCGCGCACCACTTTTTGCATCGCAATTGAAGTCATCTATAATACGTACTATATATCAAAATGACTGGTGAATCGAGCTCTATCCGGAGGTATAATTCTGGGGCCGGGCGACCGGCTAAAGCCGCAAAACCTGGGCCGAAAATAAAGTCAATCCAGGATCGGATCTATAAGGTCAAAAAGCCGGTTAGGCGGAAGGAAGAGTCTCACCCAAGGGCTCGCCGGCTTGCCGTTGTAATGTTCCTCTATCATTACCGCGTTTTCGATCCTGACTATCACAAATCAATTAATAGATACAGAAGACCTATGCAAAAGGAGGCTGCTACTTACTTTTAAGTTAAACAGCAAATAATTAGTAATTGGTATAGGTATGATATTATCTCAATTGAATAGGAAAAACGAGCTTATTCCCCTATATAGCTGCAGCTCGAGAAGCAATTGTTTAAAGACTTTATCTAGCTGAGATTTCAATAGCGCGCTATATTAACTGTATGGTTTAGAAAACAGGCAAAAGATATATTCACATTATTAGTATCATTAGAAGAATAAGCTATACTATTTACATTCTCTAATAGCTAGTAGGCAGGCTTTAGGAGGCGATATAATATCATTAAGCGCAGAGTTATAAAACGGGCTACTTAATAACCT
>PVQA01001612.1:1123-22866 GCA_002980515.1 Fusarium burgessii | reverse complement strand
CAATTCAATTTAACCCACCTGGCTCCATCAGCAAATCAGCATTCTTTCGCACTTCGCTTCGCCTTTTCAAATTCACGACTTCGAAGCCTATCATCGTCAACAGTATCATAGTGACCATCTCCATTGGTCGTATTACCCGTCACCTGACAATTCTTGTCTGCGGATCTCGATTTTACCCCAGATTTGACTCTTGTCAATTGACTTCGGAAACGAGGTTGTACGAGTAAGCCTTCAGCGCGCCTCAGTATTCCATCAAACCCGTGTACCCGCGCCCGCGTGTGCATCACATCCCATAACAAAAGGTACGTAGAACTTGAGTTTCTATCGCATTTCTTCAAACATATTCGAATTCTTTTGCATTCCTACGGCATTCTATACTATTGCGCTTGTTGTTCTTTCTTTGTCCTTATCATCAAACAAGCAAGAAAAGTGAGCGCGTCGTACCGTCGTCGCCAGACTCGTGTCAGCGCAGCTGTGTGGGCTCACTTCAGCTGCGAAACGCGTTTCCCCATCAAATGCTTGCTTCAACGCGCATTATATGCTATGATCTATAGCTTGTGGTACAACGAGGACTTCCCTATACTCTGGTGACCACTTACACCAAGACTGGAGACGAAGCTGGCAAACTTAACAACTCAACTTAGACTGACTACGTTAATAGCTAGTCACTGCACCGGCACTATTTGATCAAGAAGACCACCTAAACGTATGTATCACGTGTTTCTTCTGTTTATATCGTTCTGATGACCATTTTTGTCGTTACACCCTGGAGTTTGATTCATCCGTGGCAACAACTACCCACCATCATGACCGGCTTTTTTTTGCTGCTCTACATATCGAAGCGAGATGTGCCGGTTTGGCGAGTATAATCCCACTCCACCACATAAGCATTGTCTCTTGAAAAAATCGAGGTAGTCGAGTGTCTACTTGTCACACAGATGATGAAATTAAAAAATATGCATGCCCCTCTGCCTGTATCATTACCCTTGACCTCACGAGCCTTGATATGCACGCCCGTCCATTCGAGTATTCCATTCCTATGACCGGTCAATACCCCGCTTCAAGACCCTGTTGCAAGGCGCAGGGCCGCAGCTACCAGAATTTCGGGAGTGACTAGATCATGGTCGCCAAACAGCCTGGTGCGTATGCATTTGAGCTTATGCCTCTGAAGTCCAAAATCTTTTCTTGTAGAGGCAGCCTGGAAGTCCTTTCATATTGTCATGCGGCATGAGGACGACATCAGTTTTGCTGAAGGCTGAAGCATTCTGCACTCAAGAATGTCAGTAACATTACTCGCCACGCAGAAAGCCATAACAAAGAGCCGCATCCTCTACCCCCAGTATTCAAATCTGCCCAACGAAGGAAGTCTCCTCCTTTGAGGCCTCGAGCATCAGTCATCTTACAGTACTTGCAGTTCTGGGCCAAGAGCTAGTGGGCTGGCCGAGTGGGAGATGTGGACCCGTCCATTGCATATTCCGTCATGCATGAGACGCTGAGCTGCCAACACATCAAGAGTGGCTTTCCAAACATCTATCCGCACCCTTTACCCTTCCCGCCCCCGGTTTTCTACCGTCTCCTTTATCCTAGTCTAGCATATATACACCTCAGCTAACGCCTATGGTTGGACAGATCTCTTACAACAAACAACTGACCAGACAGTACCGTCTCTGCCACCACTGCTTGCCTTGCGTCTATCTTTACCTTGGACTGGACGCTGTCTATCCCGTGGCTGTGTAAATCGCTTCATTAGCCACTCCAGGCAACATTAAGCCACAGCATCCTCAGCTCGTTTCTGCTTGCCAGCTCACCTACGCGTACCCAATTACCTTAGTACGCCTCATTCTAAGGCCTATTCGTTTGAAGAAGTCTTCCATTATTTGAGCCTGACTGATACCAAACGAATATCGCTTCCATCATCGCATAATCAACGAATAAGTTCTTGCGACCAAGTCTATTCGCTCTTTGTTACCTTTCAAAGCTCTCACAGCAACGGCTCCGATAACGCGTCTAGCTCTGAACATATCTGTATTGATATTACACGCGACCAACGAATAGCAACGCGACGAGGACGTATTTCCTCGACACTCAGTGATCAGACTGGATTCTTAGTGGAGAATGGACTACAGCCAATATCAACAAGGACAGAACACACATCCCGGTTACGCAAACTCTGGTACTGCTAATAACATCGCTTCACCAACCAGCACCATCCCCCAGCACACGGTACAATCATCACCTGTCATCGCTTCTCAACAGCAGCAGACTCAACCCCAAGGACACAACATGTACCAACCACAATACGGAGTGGCACAGCAGGGGATGCACTATGGGATGCCCGGTATACAAGCGGCCGCGATGGCAGCGACCGCCGCTGCCTCCGGATCGAACTACGGTTATATGGCATCAGATCCCAATATGCCCCAGAGTTCGCCTCGTATGGGCGCCAATGCCAAAAAGGACGGACGGCAATCCCCTCGAATGAACAGCATGTCCCAAATACCCGGTCGTCGAATGAGCCAGGTTACGAGCCCCGGCCTTCCGACCGCGCCCATGATGGCTCATGCCGGCCCTCGACCAGGCGTTGCATCGTCTCAAATGCCTGCTCCGCAGATGCAACATCCGCAATCCCCAGAAATGCCGGCCACAAGTGGAGCGGAGGAATCGCCGCTATATGTGAACGCTAAACAATTTCATCGCATACTCAAGCGCCGTGTTGCTCGGCAAAAGCTTGAGGAGCAGCTCCGACTGACCTCTAAAGGGCGCAAGCCATATCTCCACGAGTCGCGTCATAATCATGCTATGCGAAGACCTCGCGGTCCTGGCGGACGTTTCCTTACTGCAGAGGAGGTTGCAGCAATGGACCGTGAGGGTGAAAAGAGTGCTGATGGCAAGGATAATTCTGCTGGTGAAAGCTCTGGCACTACGGGAACAAAGCGCAAGTCTGAAGCCGGCTCAGCCACCTCAAACAAGAAAGCTAAGACGGACACAGCCAGCCCAGGGGATGAAGATGAGGATGAAGGTTGATATTGTGTATCAATATCTGCATCTCCTTCTTTCTCCACTTTTCAAACCATCAGCGGTTTACGACGTCACGAAAGCACGATTGTTTATTCTTTTCATCGCCACAATGCCTTGCAAGGGACCCGAATGGTTCCAAGCAGAGCGAGTCGTTTCTTTTCGATCGGATGGGGGTGGCTTAAGCTATGGACGGGTTGATGATGTCGGCACCTTCGTTTGCAGTTTACAGCGATCTGCACCGCCCTTTCACAATTCGGCGCGGCGTCTCTATTTGACGGGTTTCATTTTAATACAGCACTTAACTGGCAACAGCATATCATCCCTTTTGAACGGGTGTGACCTAGGGGATAACGGATGGGCAGAATGTATGAACGATTCGTTACGATGGATACCCCGTTTCATTGTATTGTTCGATCTTTTCTCTTGTGTCTGCGATCTCATTTCCTAGTGTCTTGGGACACATGTCAACATTCCATTGGCGAACCCCTTGGCAAACGTCGGTCTGGCTACCAACGATAAGCCATACTGTCACTGCGCCTATGGATCAGAGGTGAGCGATGTGTCACGCAAGTGAGAATAGACGACGATTGGGAAAATCTGATTTAAAAGAGAAAAAAAGAGAGAGAGAACGAGGGCTAAAGATGGACAAGGCACTAAGTCACTTCTGAGGTGGCTTGAAGAATCCCTCATTATTTGACGAGGTTCTCGTAGGGGTGTATAGGTTTAGAGTCATCGATGATGGTCTGGCGTTGGATCCGAAGTACAGAGGGATTGTGTTTAAGGATTAAAGCTTGTAAATGTTTGTTTTAAATTTTGATGATTCTCGCGGGTCATGGGAACTACTGTGAACAGTGTCAAAATCGCTGAATCTGTGACCATCCATTATCCACAAGTTCGCTTCAGTCACTCTTGAGAATTGGCATAAGACCAGGACGACAGCAAAAGACATAAATGATGGGTCTGTTTGGCATTGAAAAAAATACAATGAGACACTTAAGAACAACCACAAGGAACAGTTTTAATCTGGAGCTGTTAGTATAAATACATGATAATGACAGGAGTCTCTAAAGTTATCCACCATTTCTCGTAATTCGTAAAAAGTGGCCGTAGTCGTGACAGGGAACAATGTCGTCAAGACAAGATCGTTAAACGATATGCGAAAACCCAAGCAACTCGCGAGACAGAGGACCACCCGCATTAAACATCTCCCAAATCATCCCTTTGCACGTTGGGCGCAGTTCTTTCACCCCTTAGCCAAGCCGTTATTGTTGTGAGCTGTGTACCACTACTTCGTCTCACTCTTGCCGCTGCAATAGAGATGTTATCCGGGACATCCGTGATCTCTCGAGGCCGGCCGTGGAATTGGGCGATAAGACGGACAGGTGCACTGCCAATGGCACTTAGTTTACGAAGTAGGACACCAAACGAGCGAGTTTGGAGAAGGGTAACGAGCAACATGAAGGGGACGCAGACGAGGACCATTGTGAGAGGGAAACGCCAGTCGGTCGCAGGGACTGTAAAGACTGTCATCCCGAAGACAGACTGGTTCTTGTTAGAGAGGATCTGTAAGTAGAAGGCTTTGAGAACTCACCGTGACAAAAGTCAGTGGCAAGAAGATCATACTGATCATCGTGAGGATTCTAATGTTATTGCCTTGTTCAATTGCTCTCCGACTTTCCTTGATGGAGCTGCCACTAAATAGCTGATCTCTCAAGTTCTCAATCTCTTTGCGGGTTCGCTCATTGCGCTTGAGGACCTCCGTAAGCTCTTGGACAACTTTATCAAGCTCACGGCGCAGGTTGGCCATATGTTCACGGTAGGCAATACCATCCGGGGACTCAGGGGCATGATGCGGCCAAAGAATTGGGTGAGTACCAGCCCAGAAGCTGTCGGTGAATGTGTCCATATATGCTGCAATCATCGACTTGATACCCGTGTTTACAACGGCTAGGGTGTTGTATGCCCAGAAGTATCTTCTGATATAGGTGAAGTGCTTATCTTCAAATAAAAGCTTGTCTCTGAGTTTAGGATCGAACATGAATTCAGTCTAGAGGTGATTAGCAAGGTTTTGGGGTATGGGGTCTCAAGGAACGTACAGGGGGAGTGATGAGCTTGGTAACTCGCTCATGGAGGATTAGATTTCGCTTTGTTGCATCACGATATTCAGAGATGAGCAAGTCTAAAAATGCATATGGCCCATTGACATATTTCTTGTTCTGGAACTCTGGGCCACGGACAGTATGAGAATTATCGGGAAAACTCTGTATAGCAAGTAACTGCCATGGGCCAAATGTGTCGAACAGAATACCTTCTCGGGCACGTTCTCTTCTCGAACGCATGCGAGGAGCTTTTTGAGAGCCTCCACCAAGAGACAGAGCCAATACAGAGCCACACTCGGCAATATCAATGTGGTCTCCAAGACGACTCTCTGAAGGTCGCTTGTCGAACCGTTGCCAAGGAGCTGGCTCAAGAGGAGGGCTGACAACTGTATAGTACTTGAAGACAAAAAAGAAAGACTTTTGGCGGACGTTGGGTGTTGGAAGGCTAGGTGATACTGACAGTCCGATTGGAAGAGGTACCGGTGAGGATGGGGAGGCGATAGGTGAATGGGAAGTTGCTTGAGAGGGGGAACGCTCGTAGGCTCTAGCCATGAAGGCGTGAGTACGGCCACGGTTGGGCTCATCAGAGAGGAGATGAGTTAGCAGTTCGTCCATATCAAAATGTGAAGACATGGTTAAGTGAAGCACTGCGAGGATGAGAGGCGTGGGCTCCTGAACGATGCTATAAAACGTCAGTTTAACTCATGAGAAAGGGGTGAGGCGAAGTGAGACATACGTGATTCTACCTGCAGATTTGCCGTTTGGGTTGACAAACTTGATTGTCTCCCAGATCGTAGGGGCATCGACGTTATCAGCCGAAATTTCATAGGGCCCTTCACCGGTAAACTTGACATCTGACTGCTCATCCCCATCTCCGTCAGCGCTGAGCTTGGTGAGCTTACAGTTATGGCCAATTTCATACACTTCAAATGTAGACTGGCTGTACTGCTCCCTCTCATATGCCGCAAAGTCACGAAAGGGTAGAGCTAGGTCAATCTCAGTACGTCTTTTCATAACATCATCTAGAAGAGATGTCATCTCAGGAGTGAAATCTGCGGTTTTCAAATGCTGAAGGAGTTGAAAGTCGGTCCAATCTGCCTGATCGAGATGATTTCGGACAACATTATGGGGATAGTCCTCGACCTCTCGGGTTGTGGTAGTGACTGTGGTGTTGTCCAGGAGAGGGATAAAGGCGACATCTTCATCCTGCGTAAAGACAGCGCGATGACTGCCACTTGGTGAGCCTGTAAATGGTCGAGGCTCAGCAGAAAAAGAAGGCCTTTCTTTTGTGCTCTCGAGGGTAGCAGCTCGACCTCGCCTAAAGACAGGGGACAAAGAGCTCTCGGTTGCAAATGTTGGACCACTAGAAGCTCTTAGGGGTGGTGTGAAAGCGCCGTACGGCTCGGGAATAGAGATGCTACTGCGAGCATGACTCTCGGCTGTATCTCGACGATGAGCAACAAGGCCATCTTGAAGATTTGTTAGAGCGCGTATATATTGTTCGCGGAAGAGGTCGGTTGCTCTGACAAGATCATCTAGAGCTTGAGAGGAAGTGTTTGTATTTGTATTTGTGTTCATTGATAAGTATCACGTCACTTGGCCTGATATTGGAAACGTTCACATGATATTTTAATACTATGAATGTCTGTCAAGAAGGAGATGTTGGTGGAAGGTCGAGGAGTATTTCTATTCCTCAAACTCGAGCCTGATTTCAACTCATCGGCTGACCCCGATGCATATAGCAGCTGAGTCTTGCTCAGCCAACATCCATGCTTAATTTTAATAAGGTATGAATGGGTTGGTGTAAGAGGAAAAGGTAGGGCAAACGAAGATCCCTGAATGAAGCAAGATAAGCAATGCCAAGCGTGCCAAGCGACGCGGGCACTAACTATGACTCCAAGGACCAACAGTTGTTCATGTATCTGTCACACATTCCAAGTTACTGGCATCTGAGACAAGCTATAGCTTTCAACCTGCTCTCAAGGGTAACCTGAATGGGGTATATTTTAATATATCCCAACCTTGGCAGAGGTTCTGTTGAGCTGTAGTTTTATCTACGCCTAATTCAGTGGGTTTTTAGCAACAGACAAATATCTATATAACATAAAACAATCGTTCATCTCCACATGTGCACATGTCTGGTCTATGGCTTCATGATAGGGCTGTCTAGAACTAGAAGCCTCATCAATTCGGATACTTTCTAAAACCCGAGCATTGACTTGTAATGGAGTGAGAGAACGAGAGCGGATTGGAGAACTAGCTTCCTAGGACTTTGATAACAAGGCTGTACCTAATAAAAGGCGTTTGGTCGATCATCAGCTCTCCCTGACGTTCGCTTGAACACGGCCTCTAACGGTTGTTAGCGGAACGCCATGATGGCGGCACAGCGGAATCGGTTCAAGGCAACTGCTTACTCTACAAAATTACAGGTAATTCATTATCTATTTCCAATCGTACGTCATGCAACCATCTTCTCTCACAAACCGGGCGACCTTGAACGTGGATGATGGAGAGGGTGTGCGATATCGCGGGGGTTTAGAGTTTCACGACATCCACGTGCCGAAAGTTATCGTCAAAACCTTAGATTATCGTTGATGGAAATGGTGTTGAGCAAATGCAATTACGTTTGGCATGCGGCATTGACCAGCCGATCACCACTGCATTGCATACTGCTTCCCATTACTCCACCTGTTTATTTGAGCCTCACTATAATGTCGGGAATACAACTGACAGCTGCATGTCTTGCAACTAAAGATGTAGTTCATACTCCTACATGCTAACCATGTCAAAACCCGAGGACCCCTTGTGAAGGCAAGGTGATCTATGGCATATGGCTGACTTTACATGTCCAAGCAATAGACCTAATGTGTCTTATCGACTACCTTAGCTCTATACCTAAGCCACCCGCCTGATATCATTCACTTTCATGTCTTCATAACTCTATAAAACAAACAGGTTCCAGCCGGCATATTAAAACCTCTTAATAGCAATGTCCAATGCTTCGTATCGCAGCCAAATATCCCACCATTCTGCTCACCTCGAGTGCTTAGGAAGCGACACTGACAGGCTTGGCGGTTGATGCGGCGGGCTTCTCGGCACTGTCAACCTCCATGGCATCACCATCAGCCTCAGCCTCAGCCTCGCCTTCCTCCTCATCCTCAAGCTCGTCCTCACTCTCACCCTCGATGTCGACACTGCCGTCATCGGACAACTCTTCCTCATCCTGAGCATTCTCTCCTCCGTTCTCAACACCAGCCATCTCTGAATCTTCTCCGTTGCTGGCCTTGGCCTTGGAACTAGCCTCAGCTTCGGCAGCTTCAGCGGCTTCCTCCTCCTCGGCCTCCTCAGCACCGTATTCATCGCCGTCGGCAACAAGATCAGCTTCGGGTTGCTCAGGGGGGTACTCAGCGGGAGCAGATGCTTCGGAATCCCTAAAATTGTGTTAGCTGAGGGACTCTCATGATTCGCTGATTGCAACTTACCACTTGATGGCAAATCGAGTCACTCGGGGCTTCTCAGCCAAAACATTGCGCTTCACACGCTCAATGATGGGCTTAGCGGGAGGCTCAGCGTTAAGTTCCTCAGAGTCATATTCATTGTTGACGTAGTAACCGACGCGAATGAACTCACGTCCATCGTAGGCGCAGGTTAGGAGAATAACAGTGACGCCGAGGATTTCGGCATCAGGAATACGTGCGGTTTTGGGGGCATCGGCCTCGAAAACAAACTTGTTAACGCCAACGGGGATAGGGCCGACGAGAAGGGAGTCGAGTTCTTGGTCATATTGATCACTGAGATGTGTTAGAAGAAGCGGTGTAAGGAGGGGCCACGATCAAGCTGTTACATACCTAGTAGCGGATCCTACGTAGGTGAGCTTCCACTCGAGATCTGTTCTACATTAGCGCTGTAGTTTTTCACGTGAGTCAAGTTGCACGAACCCTTCTCCAGCGGCTCGAGGCATTCGAAAGTAATCTCAAACTCGTACTTGTCGGTGAACTTGGCTGGGTTGTTCAGGACATTGACGCCCAAAAGCGAGACGACAGACATTTTTATGAAGTTAGGAATGTAAGAATGGGACAGGTTGCAACCAAGAGCACCCTAAAGTGACAAAGATCGAGTAGTCGAGAGAGCAGGAGAAAAAAGAACGAGAACACGAGTGTCTGGTTCTTTGGGATGTCTGAAAGTTGGTGTGGGAAGAAGCGCGATGTGAGATGCAAGAGCAGAGAGGAGAAGAGAGGGATAGAAAGTGGGTGGATATAGTAGTAGTTGTTTGATGAAAAGCGCCGAATTAGTCTTAATGGCAGTACCTAACTATGCGAGCATGGGTAAAAGAAAACAGAGCGGATCGATTTCTGGTTGCGACGGGAGATGACTTGCCCTGGGCGTCAGGTCCAAAATGTGAAGAGCGACAGTGGGACGCGTTAGTGGTCACACCGCGTAGAGAGGTTGCGTTGGGGACGCGACCTCCCTGAATTGGCATTGAAGGGACTCATAGGTCATGTGATCTTGTCAATGAGAGATTCATGGATTGGATGCCATCAATATGAACATGATGGACGGTCAATGCGCCTTCATTGATCGAACTAATACTTTCGAGAACTCCCAATGTTTTTGATGAATTGTTTCAGTTATTTTACCTAGTTTACCAGATTTAATAATAAGAATACCGTTATGTTGTTTCATTTTTCTTCACGACCTACATAACACAATACCTGTCTATCCAGACCTTATTTCTAGACCCACCGAAATGCGGCTCTTGGATAAGGACTTTAGTTCGTTCACCGCCTTTGACATCCTAAGCCTAAACTGGGTTCTGCCGCAGCTGCTTTGCTCAAGATTACTGTTCTTTGTTGGAGCTATCAGACTCTGAGGCGCTCGGCCAGAAACATCCACGCGCAGCTCGATACACGACCATTTCCCTGACTCGGCTTGATTTCGCACCTGTCTTTGTTTCGCTGTCTTAGATTTTCTTCCCTAGGCGCTGGATTCAGTCATATATCATCCAGAGCCAGCTGGCGCAGCTCTTGTAAGCTTGCCTTGTCGCAACAGATTTTAACGATTCGCCTCGTACCATCAGGGATTGGATCGTCTTCGACCGAACCCGTCGCAACCTTCAACCGTGCTACACGCGACCATATCGAATAGCGACCGCTTGCATATCTCCGATCCCGAGTTTAGGAGTCCTGTTGCGACTTAGACATTGCCATTCTGGTTTCCGCGGCCTTCGCCGACGCGCTTTTAGGAATCGCTTGTTTCGCGACCAAGACTTCGCAACACAACCCGTTTCTTAACATCGCAGGATGGCTTCCGAAGGTGCTTCATGGGGAGGCGAGGATACTGGCGCGCCGGGTGAACAAGTTAAGCATAGCGAGGAACAAGTTGATAACTATGCTCAAGACTCTCTTGCCTCTGGTGACGCTGATGCCGCAGATAATGGTACAGAAGATGATGGGGGAGAATACGATCCAGAGTCAGTCACCATCGGCACACCTGCTCCGGTTCCTGAACAAGCTGCTTCCGCTGCTGATCAACGTCAACCGTCTAAGCCTAAGATGTCAGGGGGCTTCATAGTTGAAGCCTCCGATGACGAGGATGAGGGTGAAAATGAAGCTGATCAGCCTGCCAATACTGTTCCCCCGTCGGAAGATGTGCCATCACAACCTCATCCTGGCCCTTCCACTGCATCTAATGAACCTGCTCGGCCAGCTCCAACTCATACCCCTGTCCCTCCTGCTGTTCCTTCCAATGTGACTCCAGCTTTGGCTGGTCTCGATCATGTTGCTCTTCTCGAAGCTCGTGTTAAAGAGGATCCTCGAGGGGATATGGATGCTTGGCTTAACTTGATTGCCGACCATAGACGCTCTAGCCGACTGGACCAGGCTCGAAGCACCTATAATCGTTTTCTAGAGATCTTCCCGCAAGCTGTGAGTGAACTTCATCCTTTTTAGTGATTTGTACTTACAGCATTTGCCAGGCTGACGTCTGGGTCGAATGGATTGAGATGGAGCTTGGACTCGATAACTTCGTCGACGCTGAACAGCTTTTTGGAAGGTGTCTGATGACTGTGCCCAATGTCAAGTTGTGGACAGTCTATCTGAACTATATACGCCGTCGTAATGACCTCAACAATGACCCTTCTGGCCAGGCTCGTCGAACTATCACCCAGTCCTATGAGTTCGTCATCGACAATATCGGAGTGGATCGAGATTCTGGCAATATCTGGCAAGACTATGTTCAGTTTGTCAAAAACGGCCCAGGTCAAATCGGGGGTACAGGATGGCAAGACCAACAGAAGATGGATCAGCTACGCAAAGTATACCAGCGGGCTATTGCTGTGCCCATGTTGACTGTCACCAATCTCTGGAAGGAGTATGACCAATTCGAAATGGGACTTAATAAAATGACTGTGCGTCTTACTCCTTGCACTACAAAAATACATAAGCTAACGCCAATAGGGACGCAAATTCATTCAGGAGCACTCGCCAGCCTACATGACAGCCAAGAGTGCCAATCATGCTTTGGACAACCTCACCCGACACCTTCGACGCACAAATCTCCCTAGGCTGCCGCCGGCCCCAAGTTTTGATGGAGACCAGGAATTCAGAGACCAGGTCGAAATGTGGAAGAAGTGGATTGCTTGGGAGAAGGAGGATCCTCTTGTCTTAAAGACTGACGAGCCCAAAACGTATAACCAACGTGTACTCTATGTCTACAAACAAGCCTTGATGGCACTCCGTTTCTGGCCTGAAATTTGGGTTGATGCGGCTGAGTGGTGTTTCCAAAACGACATCCGGGAAAACGACAAAGAAGTGGGCACAGAATTGCTACTAGAGGGCATCCGAGCAAACCGAGAAAGTGTTTTGCTTGCTTTGAAGCACGCAGACCACATTGAAGTCAACTATCCTGGCAAAGAGGTTGACAAGGCCGAGTTTGCCCAGGCTGTTCGAAAGCCATATGACGATGTTCTTGAAACGTTATACGAGATGGGCGATAAAGTCAAAGAGCGGGAGAAGTTGGAGGTTTCGACATTGAAGCAAGCTGCGGCACAGGACCCAGTTCAAGCTTCCATCGAACAAAATGACGACGAAGATGAAGAAGACAGCAAGCCTAAGCGATCACCCATGGATGAACGCATTCTTGCAATCCAGAGGGGATACGCTGCTGAAACACAGCTTCTGTCTCGTACGATCTCTTATGTCTGGATCGCTCTCGCAAGAGCCATGCGCCGCATCCAAGGCAAAGGCAACCAATCAGAGGGTGGTTTGCGCAAAGTCTTCACTGATGCGCGCCAGAAAGGACGGCTCACAAGTGATGTTTACGTAGCCGTCGCTCTCCTCGAGTCTGTTGTCTACAAGGATCCAGTAGGCGCCAAGATCTTTGAAAGAGGCGCACGCCTGTTCCCAAACGATGAGATGTTCATGATAGAATATTTGAAGTATCTTCATTCCAAGGATGACACGACTAGTAAGTTGAAGATATCTAAAGAGGCGACATTCGAGGCTAACACCGTATAGATGCGCGAGTTGTATTCGAGACTTGTGTCAACCGATTGGTCTCCAAACCAGAGACTCTAGCAAAGGCAAAGCCGCTTTACGCCTACTTCCATAAGTACGAATCACAGTATGGCGAACTATCGCAAATCTCCAAGCTGGAGGACCGGATGGCAGAACTCTTCCCAGAGGACCCCAAGCTCAGGTCTTTCGTTGCCCGGTTTTCAACCGACAAGTTTGACCCGATTGCTGCCCCTATCATCATTTCCAAGGCAGTGCAGATGAGGCCAAAGCAAACCATGCCCACTATGGTCGAGCAGCCTATCTCACTACGAAACAGTCCCATGCCAGCGCGACAGGAACTGAGTCCCCGCCCTCAGTATGTTCGGGCAACTGCTTCGCCAAAGCGGCCCCTCGCCGTCGACGATGATGAGCTTAACCCCCCCAAGCGACTTGCTCGGGGGGCGTCACCCATCTTCAAAGGTGCAGCGGGCCGCCGCCTTGACCAACAACGCCGAAACCAAGCATCGGCGTTACACAGAGATATCACCTTCCTTCTCAACATCCTTCCACCGTCTCAAAGCTTTGATGCACAACGCGTGAATCCTACGGCCATGGTCTCCATTCTCCGGGACGTCCAACTTCCTGATGCCGCTACGCTGAAAGCCACAGGTGGTGGTCAGGCACGCTTCGGTAACCCCTCCCATACTAGACAGCCTTCGGGTGAGTTCGCCAGTAGGCCGCTGAGCCCATACGGAAGGGTAGCGTCTGCAGCCGGTGGGTATAGGAACTCGCCACTGCGGCCAGAGAGTGGAAATGCCTATCCAGCAAACGCCTATCCTCCGCCCGACCCAAGCGGCCAACCGCCTGTCTGGCCGCAAGTACCTGGTGGCTACGGCGCGCCGGCACCTGGTCAGTTTGGGGGATATCGATTTCAATGATGATCGCTTAAGAGGACGCCAATGATCGATGACAAAAGATCTTGAGCTGTAAACAACATGTCTAATAGTACCAGTGAAAAAGGTTTCTTGGATGACGTTGAGGGCCGGGCTGGGATTGTCTTTGCCTCGCGCGTTATGCATGGTATGGCGTTTGGGGATCGGACATTCAGAAGTGGTTGGTGTCTTTGATGTTTCGTTTATCGAGAGGATGAAACGTAGCAAGATTCACTGCTTGCTCAATTTATATGAAATGACTTCAACACATCTAATCAATTTGATCCCGGGTTATTTGTATCTACTTTGTGTTTTGCAATTTGTCTGTTGTCCGGCGAGTTGTTGGACGTGGGCAACTGTCAGCTAATTGTGATACCATCGCGGATAGCCACATATTGTTGACAATATTTGTCTATTATCTAACGCAAATGTCCATGGCCTGTTTGCCGCGTTCCGTATACTTATTGAACATTGCAGCCACAATCCTTTGTGATTGAACAAAAGATACATATTCTTTGGTCCAACCGAGGTAGATTGTGGCTTTAGCCGAGTCGTGAGACATTCCAAACACTCAAATGACACTCAATCCAATTTCCCAAACCAGACTCTTTCCAAGCTTTTAATATGCTTAGATACACTCAAAATTGGCCAAACCTATTGGTAGATATCATATTGCATGAATAGACGTTTCAATATGTCGCTGTTTGCAGTGATATTCGTAGCCAAGTCCCGCCACTTCCCTGCCAGTGGTCGGCTACTTGCTGAATTACTCAATTTCCAATTTTCAACCTGCCACTGTAGTTGCAGTGGTTGCTCCTGGCCGCTCATTGTGTTTCTGCCTGATTATATAGGAGCGTTTTGTTGATATTCTTTCCCTCTCGCGCATCCTAAACTCCACTCTCCTTTCCTTGTGCACCTCTTCACCTCTTCATACCCCCCAGAGGAGCAGGACCTACACACCCTTCTCCTCGCCCTAAACTCTTCAATTTAGGATTGAAACACAACAAACAGTGAGTCACTGCCTCTCCGGCTCTCTTAGCTATATAATCCCCTCCTCCCTTTCTCTTCCTCTCCTCCTTCCTCCTTCATCATCACCACCACTTCTTCCTCGCGCTTCCTCTTCTTGAGCAAGCACAACAACAACTCCAACCTTTATCAAGCCTTCATCAAGCCTTCATCAAGCGTTAAACTTGTATTGATTTGCTCAAACAGAGCTCCTTTGCCTCAACAGCAAATTCTCACATCAATCAAACTCCAAACATCGTGCTCTTGCACAATCGAAGCAGCAAACCGCTTTCTTCCGCGATCGGTGAGTCTCTTCTTCCTCTTCTATCATTTCAGTCCAGCTCCCTCTTTCCCTCCAAAGCTATAAATACCCCCTCTTGCCTCTCCTCAAAACGATTCTTTTCCTTCAACACTTTCTCATCTTTCCTACCTAGAACACGCACTTCAAATCCTACTTTCACACACTTCAGTATCTTTTCTCACCAACCATCTCTTACAATTCAGTCTCTGACTTCTCCAGGCACATCTGTCGCCATGTCTGACAGAGGTCGCTCGCCTTCCCCAGCTGGGGGTCCTTCGGGATCTGGAAGACGCCCTTCTCAGTCCCCAGCTCGTTCTGCGTCCGGCTCCGCTGCTGGTGGTGCTTCCATCGGCTACCAGAAGCCCCTCGGCTTCGACCCTGCCAAGCCCCAGGGGAAGGATTCGCAGGGGAACACTCGAATGGAATTGCCTCCAGACGCTTACGTGTCCGAAACCAAGAAGGACTTGTTCACGCTGCGAAACGGCAGATTCAACACGGAGGGTAAGACGGAGCAGATTGAAGTCAATCAGTACAGGATGACCAAGTTTGACTTCAACAAGAAGATCTTCCAGTACGATGTGAGTAGCTGTGATATGAGTTGACATTTGATTCACTCTAACACTTATGACAGGTTCTTATCTCTCCTAACCCAGACAAGATCGGCCCTGTAATGAAGAAGATCTGGGCCCACCCAACCACGAAGAAGGCACTTCAAGCCTACAATTTCGCCATGTGGCTCTTCGATGGCAAGAAGCTGGCCTGGAGTCCTGCTCTTGTGGAACGAGGCGAGGCTCGTTTTTCCGTTGACCTTGATGAAGGCCAACGCCCTGCTAGTGGCAGAGCTCGCGAAGGCGGAAAGTTTCTGGTCACAATTCGCAAAACAACTGAGATTCAAGTTTCTGCTCTGCAAGGCTATCTGGAACACAAGATTTCGTTCAACAACAGTGTTCAAGAGGCGCTGAACTTTTTGGATCATCTTGTGCGACAATACCCTGCCCAGAACTTGCTGGCCATCAAGCGCAACTTCTACAGAACTGGCCAGCCTGGAGCTCCCCTTCAGGATGGAGCTATTGTCGAAGTCCACAAAGGAACCTATGCTTCCATCCGCATGAGCGACAACCTCAAGCAGAGAGGCGTTGGCCTCGGTTACAACATTGATGTTGCGAACACTTGCTTCTGGATCGGCAACCAGCCCATGGACAAGATGGCTTGCAACTTTTTGGCTACTCTTGATCACAAGTATGGAGGACATACCCCTGCAACTATCAATGAGTTGCTTAAGCCAGTCAAAGACAGAAAGACTGGACGCTGGGCCTCTTCGGATGCTTTCAAGCAGCTCCGGAAAATGCGCCGTCTGAAGTTCAAGGTCAAGCACAGAGGCCGTAAGAATGAAGACAAGGTCTATTCGATCCAAGACTTCACATTCAACGAGAGGTTCGGCGAAGCTGGCGCCACGGCCCGTACTTGGACATTCGAGAAAGACGGAAAAGATATTTCTGTCTATGACTACTACAAGAAGGAGTACAACGTTACCCTGAGACTTTCCCATCTTCCTCTCATCGACGCCGGAAAAGGTGGGATGATTCCTATGGAGCTTGCCTTCATTGAGGATATGCAGCGATACCCCTTCAAGTTGAACCCAGACCAGACAGCTGCCATGATCAAAATTGCTGTTACTCGCCCAAATGTTCGTAAGCGAGATATCCAGACCGGAGCAGCTGCCCTGCAAATCGGTCAAGATCCGTTTCTCAAAGAGTATGGCGTCAACTTTGAGCCCCAGTTTGCAAAGACCGAGGCACGTATCTTGGCGCCCCCAGTTGTTCGCTTTGGACAAGGTACAGCCGATCCCAAGTTTGCTGGTCGGTGGGACTTACGAGGCAAGAAGTTCTGGAAGCAGAATGCAGCGCCTCTCATGAATTGGGGATTCATCGCCCTGGAGCAACAAGTCCCGCAACCCGTTCTTCAGGCCTTCGCCAACACCTTCAAGACTACCTACATCGGCCATGGTGGCAAGGTCACTGCTGATCCCGTTCTTATGCCCACACCTGGACCCCTCCGTTTCGATGCTGCGGGTGCCATTGCGCACGCTCATGAGCAGATCACCAGGCAACGGGGCTACACCCAGCTCTTGTTTGTCGTGGTCTCCAAGAAGAACAGCGGGACTTATGAGCGCCTCAAGAAGTCTGCGGATTGCAGATTCGGTATTCTGACCCAAGTCGTCTTGGGCACACATGTGCACAAGAACAATGGTCAATACCACTCCAACGTGTGCATGAAGGTGAACGCCAAGCTTGGTGGTGCAACTTCCTGCACCCCTCCCTTGTGGAAGACTCCGACCTTCTTTCCTGATAGTCGTCCTACCATGATCGTGGGTGTCGATGTCTCCCATGCCGCTCCTGGAGGCGTAACTCCTTCCACCGCTTCCATGACTATGTCCGTGGACAAGGATGCCACTCGCTACGCCGCCGTCGCCGAGACCAATGGATACCGTGTCGAGATGCTTACTCCCTCCAACATTCGCTTCATGTTTGGAGAGCTCATCCCTCGGTGGAGGGTTAACCATCCGGGACTGGTTCCCAAGCATCTCATATACTTCCGAGATGGCGTAGGAGAGGGTCAGTTCGCGTATGTGTTGGACCAGGAAGTGGAGGAGATCAAGAGGTTTCTGGCCACGTTGCTTCCTCCTGGCCAAATGCCCAAGTTCACGGTGATCGTGGCCACAAAGCGTCACCACATTCGTTTCTTCCCTACGAGGGGAGACAAGAACGGAAACCCACTGCCAGGTACCCTTGTTGAGCGGGAGGTCACCCACCCGTTTATGTTTGACTTCTATCTCAACTCGCATGTTGCGATCCAGGGAACATCTAGGCCGGTGCACTATCATGTCATATTGGATGAGATGAACATGCCCGTCAATGATCTTCAAAAGATGATCTATCAACAATGCTATTCCTATGCTCGCTCGACTACTCCGGTTTCACTGCACCCGGCAGTCTACTATGCGCATCTCGCTAGTAACCGAGCTCGCGCACACGAGAATGTCAACTCGAGTGAGGGCTTCAGAATTGGTCCCAAGGGCCACGAGATTGCTGCGGAGAAGCAGGCTCATGGTACCTCAACTGGTCTTCCTAACAGGAGCGTTGAAGCACCTCCCTTGATCCGCCTTGGTGGCACAATCGCCGGACAGCCCCAAGATGGGGAGCACCGCCAGCGAGAATTTTTCCGCGGCACTATGTGGTACATCTAATCTATGATGATGGATACTATGGACAGGATCGTTGGATGGTGATGTGATGAGGGAGATGGTGGTGACGAAGATGGATAGTTGATCGCTAGGGTGGAGGGAAGGGCATGGAGAATGCGAGCGATACTAGTTTCTGGTGCATATGCTAGCGGATGCAGCGTTGAGGAAGCACAGAATCATATTCAAACTAAAAGGGGCGACCGGTTTGGCGGGCAGTGGCGGCGGAAGTTGATTTTACTTGTTCTTCTCAAAATAGCTCTAGATCAATTTCATTGAAATGATTTAGCAAATGACGTGCTTGGAGATGTGAAGTATGTCGTGATGGCAGATCAAATTGTGACTTTGATGTTATACGATGACCATGCTACTCCCAGGCATAGCTAATCCGGACTGAGAAGGAAGTGTGCCTCGACCCAAGTCATGATGCTATCGATCAAGGGATTTCCTTTTCTGCTGGATTTGGATCTTACCCACTGACGCACATCAATGTAAGAACGATGTGTCATTGGAGAGGGATGTAACCAGACTATCTGGCTGGGTCTCATCTACAGTACTTTCATGTTGCTCTTGTATCGCGGAAACGGAAAGGAGGTTTATGGTGAGCAGGGATGCTATGATATGATGATGGCGCCAAATGGAAGACAAAGAGGTCAACAAGTGACGATTCTTTCAAGGTACCGTGAGACTGTGAGACAATATCTGTGAACGTTTACTAACCTTAGTCAGAAAGAATTCAGCATTTAACACGATTTACAATGGCGTTCAATCATCTGCCTGAGCTTCGTGAAGAGAGAGGATAACTCAGTATTTTATTCAGCAAGCAGTGACTAATTGAGTGGAGGGAAAGCTGGTAGCTCTGAGATAAATCGAGGTCGTGAAACGCAACGCGAATCATCATGATCCTACAACGAATAGTCTCAGGGCGAATAGATCGAGTATTTGCTACAACAATATATTATTATAGGGTATCTGTATATCTTAAAGTTCATGCTAACTGACTGCTTAGTTCAGACTTCGAAAACGGCTATGTTGGTCCCTGAAAGGTGAAACACGCACATTCCTAGCGTGGATTATCATCCCGATCATTTGAGACATTTCTGTTATTTGAAGCTCTGGTTTTGTCTGGATTTCTCAGACTCCTTAGTTAAGAATGAAAACGGCAGAGCAGATCATCGAAAGCCAAAAACGGCGCGTTGACAACTGCAAAAATTGCCCGAGATCGATGGTTTCGGAGGCCTGTCTCAGATATCTATCTTGGATCTTCTGTTTCCAAATAGCCAAGAGAATGATGATCGCACCGGGCTTAGGGATAAATACCAACTCATGTCCTCTTTCTGACTTCGAATCGTCTCACTCAACCAGTCAGTCACTCACTTATTCTTTGTGTGTTCCTAGTCATTCTTTAGTTTTCTTTGTCGCAGCATGGCTCGACTACTTTTCCTTGCTGGCATCTTTGCTGCCGGCGTTTTCGCACAATCAACTCCTGCTACTGCTCTAACAAAAGATGGTGCATTCCAACATCTTGGATGTGTTGCCATCAGGCCTGGAACCTTTCCTCGTCAGTTTGATCCGGGTCCGGCTGGGTGTACTTCATCATGTTCGTCAAACGGCAACATCATCGGCTTCCGCGGGAATAGCTGTGTCTGTGACCGTCTCGATCTCTCACCGGAGCCAATCACCTACCTCGTTGTGAAGGTTGATAATGTTCTCTGCAACCAATGGTGCGACCCAGCCGACAGATCTAAGGGAACTTGTGGGGGTGCCACGATCCGGGGATGGCCCATTTACGATCTGTATAAGAGAAACAATGCTCAGATCGCCTTTGAGGCCTTCCCTGGTGTCACTCCTACTCCTGCACGCCCTCAGCCTATCCAGACTGGTATGCCCGTTCCAAATCCCAACCCGAAGCCTGGCGATGTCTGGCACGAATGCCCGCCCAATGCTGTCACCTGCCCTTATCGCAACAAGTGCCCTAATGGCAGATGCCAGCTCAAGCCTGTCGTTCAGCCATGCCGTGGATGCTCTTACAACGGTACTGGTAACTGGACCTCTCCTACTTGTCCCCCTGGCGGCTGTAACCAAGGCTCCAAGCCTGTCCCCATGCCCGTGCCTGTCCCTGGTGGTAATGGAGGAAGTGGAAGCAGTGGAGCCAACGGTGGAAGTAGCGGAAACCAAGGCTCTGGAAGCACTGGAGGCACTGCCAGTATGGGCGGTAACGGTGGAAGCGGCGGAAATGGTGGTAATGGTGGTGGCTCTAACGGATCAAACGGCGGAGACGGACACCACAGAGACCAGCCTCCTGTTATCGTCAACTCAGCTATCAAGGCTCGGAGTGGAAGCTTCGTGATAGCTCTTGTTGTTATTTCTTTGGCCTTCTCTCTTTTTTAGGCTTAGGATGGAGCATATTGTTATTCTTGGGGAGTTAGAGGTGGCCTTTTCGTTTCTTATCATACTTTACGCATAGAAAAGGGGTAATAGGGGTTACATGAAACTTTGGCATAATATAATATCACATCTTGAAGGCAAACGATAGTGCAAAATATGGGGAATAATTGAATATATCTTTCATCGTTTTACTTTTCTTTTAGTGTCGTGACATAACAGGCGCTGTCTAGTTGACCCAAGGGACTGTGCATTTCCTCAGATGGTAAGCATGGCCCCGGATGTCTGAAGGCTACTTAAGCAATGATCTTCTCCTTGCACTCGATGCTGTATTCAATTAGTCAATGAATTCTAATGGGCGGGACTGGTAGAACTCACCCATAGTCAGCCTTAAGCTGCTTCATCAATGTCCTGGCAAGGCTGGGGTACACAGGAGCGACAACACCCTTGTCTGTAATAGTACCGTCGAGGACCATCTTGGTAGCTGTAGAAGTGGTTAGTATGTGCTAGTCTTGACTAATAAAGCGAATGGGAAAACTTACCAACACCGCAAGGAACACCGACTAGCTTGGACATAGCGGAGTAACCACCGGAGCCTTCAGGGGCGCCGTACTCAATAAGAGTGGAAGTCCAAGTGTTTTGGCTGCCGTCCTTGTTGACGACCTCGAAAGTGTGTTGGAGGAACTTGATGCAAGTTAGAAAGAACCTCCAGGGATAAGGCCAGCCTTCTTATTAGTACTCACCACAAGGTCACGCTCGCCGTCCTCATAAGCCATCTTCTGCTCGAGAGTAGCACACAGGGTGTCGAGGGCAGTTCCCCGAGGGGTAATCTTGGCATCAGAGAAGACACCAACTGAAATAGTACATTAGCATGCGCTCGCAGATTATTACTAGCACTTTGAACTTACTCCACTTGAGTCCAGCCAAGACTTGGCTCTTGACAGACTCGTCGTTGAGAGAGGTCTTGGAGAGGATGGCCTTGATCAGATCCTCCTCGCTTGATGAGCTAGCACCAATGAACTTCTGGAGAGCCTCCTTCCAGGGAATGGTCTGCTTGAAGAAGTCCTGCTCATCATCACGGAGGAAGCCAATATCGACGAGAGCCTTGACGAACTGGGGGAAGCCGTTGTAACGGATGGTTCCTCGAACGACGGTTTCGGCATCGGGGATGCGGTAGCTATGGGATTTAGTCATTGTTATTGGGATGGTCTTCTCTAACCTACCGTTGACGGTAACCAGTGCTGTCACGGTTTCCGTAGGCAACGAAGT
>PVQA01001609.1:0-21978 GCA_002980515.1 Fusarium burgessii | reverse complement strand
TTAGTATATAATTTATTATAATAAGCTTAAAAACTATAATATCTTAAAGTTTATTTCTATCTAGCTACTATCTCCTTTAGTACTTATAAACCTTTCAGGAGAAGGAACAGCTAGAAATTCAATATATCCTACCTTATCACTCGTGTTAATACCTGTTAGACGAACTCTTACATTCCCCAAAGCTCGCCCTCTCGGGTTCATTCCGTCCTGATCCACTATGTGGTAAATCTATGTATGGGTGTTAAACAAACTAGCAAAACCGAGTATATCCGGTCCTTGAATAAGACCCCGCAAGATAAGTCCGCCAACTGCCAGAATCTCGAGGCATAAAAGGTTATAGCCATCAATACCTCAGTACTATTAAAAGTGGGGGGTTGTTTGTCCGACTCAAGATTTCCAAAATCCGGTTCCTGTTCTGGTGGTTGATCTCGGTAGTCCACTGTAGTGTGATAAAAAGGATTTAGCGTCGCTTTCCAATAAGTATTGAATACTGCGGTTAGACGTCTTGAGAAGCCTTTTATATATCGCAATGAACTCGAAAATGAACCGTAATTCTGTTCCAAGTATCCAAGTATTGTGGATAAATTGATATGCATGTCGGTGGTCTCTCTATTTACACCACTCATTCATGGCTCTGTGCCAGCCATGATATCTTGTGATTAAGGAGGTAGCTTGCCACGTAGCCCATGCTGTTTGCTGCCCGCAGAGGTAGCATGCCGTCCTTCATAAGATGCCTACACTTATCTGGAGACTCATATTCATACATCATGGCCATCCCCCCTCCAAGCTTACGACTCTCAGTGGCTGATACCCAAACCGAGATAGTTCCACGCATTGTATGGGATACCATAGAGTGCTTCAGTAGTTGCAGGTAAATAGGTGGGCTAAAAGGCGAACAGCATCGGCTTTCAGATTAGACCTTTCATTATGCGATCGAGAAAAAGGAGTTCCATGTAATAACTGTTGCTCTCGAAGCGATTCTTCACTTCCGCAACTGCTCACTTCTGAAACATATCAGGGCGGAGTGAGATTCTATGCCTCGTCACCTCTGGATCCTCATATTCCTCCATCCATCTAGGATCAAGAGTAATACTCCATTGTCTCACATGGAATAGATGCTGGTTGTGAGGGTCCTCAAGCGACTTGTAGAACTGACTGTCCTCCTTTTTCTTGGCTGGAGTTGCCGTCCTCACCCACTGCTCCATATTGTGTTCTTTGGCTACGCCATCATCAGCCCATATGCCAAGAGGGTCTTTGCTGTATCCGGCCATCTGGATCATTCTCTTATTTTCAATGGAGAAGGCATTCGTGAAAGTGAGCCACTTGTCGCGACGTGCGTCGGCCCACTTGTCAAGAAGACTCTCTGGAGCTCTACCGTTGATTACGGCACCAAGAGCGCGGCCCAGGGGCCCGGCATCCAAAAGACCTGTTGTCAAGCCCAGTCCACCGATAGGGTTGTTACTCTGCACAATTTTAGTCAGTGCTTCAGATGATCTCGCGTGAATATGGGTACAAGGGCCTGTGGAAGTAGGTACGCACATGGGCTGCATCTCCCGCCAGCAAAACTCTCCCTTTCTTGAACGTTGAGGCACATCTCTGATGAGGTTTATACTTATTTAGCTCTACCAGCTCATATTCGACTGGCCAGACTGGGAAAATGTGCTTGTAGTGCTCATCAATCTCGGCACGAATCTCGTCGTTTGTCATTCCCGCCTTAACACCAAAGGCACAACGCCAGAGGCCAGTATCATCCAGAATGCATACGACAGACCAGTGCACCGGGTCCATGATGAAATTAGCGGTAGAAAAGCCATACTTCATAAAATCGAAGCGTACGTTGGTTGCCACGAAATCTTCCTTGGGCCAAGAGAAGCCGTCGAATGTGATGTTAGAGAGTCTGCGGACGGCTGATCCAGCCCCATCGGCTCCAACCAGCCAGTTGCATGTGTATCTGGTCTCGAGATTTGTATTCGTGTCAACAGCCACGACTTGAACTGTATCATCTCCCGTGTCAGGATTGATCTCAATGACCTTTTGACAGAACTTGATCTCCGCATTGTACTTGTTGAGGAGATGGTCGACCAAGATTTTGGCAAGCTTAGGCTGCGGGCAATTGAGTCCGGCGGGGAATATGTCGGCACCTTCAATTTTCTCGACAGAAGCAACCCTTTTCTTATTATGCCAGAAACTCATGACATCATTAATAACAGACTCGTTCCGAACATCATCAAGTGTGCCAGACTCGAGAAGCTCCGCCTGTGCACAAGGCTGGTAGACAGCCGCCCGTGGAGACTGGTCAACTTGATGATTTCTCTCCAGAACCAGCACTGGTACATTGAGCTTTGCCAAGTTTACCGCCGTGATTAGACCAACGGGGCCTGCCCCAACGATGATGACGGGATGAGTTTCTGAAGTCGAGGAAGGCATAGTTTAATCAATGAATTGTAACAGGGAATCTTTTCATGTGACATAGATGTGATCTCCCGAATCGGCAGAAGATGGCGTGACAGCTGGTATTATTATATGAGCTGTAATACTTGTAGGAGAGCAACCAACTCAAGAGTCTTCTCCATCTAGATCCCACATGGGCGAACCAGTATTTATTAAGAGTATCCGGATATGATCTGGAAGTGACCCCACAAAGCAATCCCGCCACTAAACACAAAGCGAGGGGTAGGTAGCATCAGAAGCCCGAGACCCCACCATGACCAAGTGGAACCGGTTAAACACATTGAGATACGGTTGGTAGTACAGGGTAATACGGGAACATGATATTAGCTGATGATACTGAAGTTATCTACCATTTGTTCTGCCTAGCAGACAAGCATTGTCTTGAGCAGTTCTGGATGCAGGGCCTGCTATCTCAAGGGTTGAATGACTTTACATCGAATATTTCAGATTTTAGTTGCAGACTGCGATTCAAACAGGAATGCGGTTAAATGATGCGCCACTTTGACGATAAATCCGGAGTGAGGAGAAATATCTTTCACTTATGCATGACCAGAGTTCAGGGTGAGGACATTTATGACCCTTGGTTAAGTAAATCGTCTTCTCTGTCTATTTTAACCAGGCCCTGCGACAGCATTCTATGTTAATATTTTACTGTCCTGATCTCTCAAGTATATTTTCATGGCTCGCAATCTCTCCAACAATTGTCCCGACAGGATCGTTGCATCCACAAACCAAATATGTCACAGTTCAATTTGTTGGTATTCGACATCAAGCCTGCAAACTTTAATAGGCTCTTAATGGCAACTGAAATGGTGTAAACCAAACTACTTTCGTGATATCCATTTAATGCTCATCGGCAAACATGGTGAGACTGCCTCTAGTATATTGTACCCCTTTCGGACCTTTCATAGTTTGCGTGCACATTTGCAATTACAGAGCAGATGCAGCAAAAACAGAGATGCACTAGAGCAAGCTTTATCCATATTATCTCAACGTGTTGGTATTAAGGTATCTGGTTGCCTAAAACCTAATATCTGTCTGGTCCTAATCCTGAGGAATATCGGAAATGCCTTCAAGATACCCGGGGCCCTTGGGGTCCACATGAGAGAAACAACGACTATATGTCGGCTGCCTTAACCACATCCCCCATATCTGAGCGGTCATGCGTCGATGCAAGCTCTTCCCTAGTTAACCTTGGCCTGGCTAAGGTTCTGGATGATTGCGCCACCATCGAAGAGACCATTAGCCGCCTTGGCGCGGCAGAGGGACTTTCCACGCTCAATGACATTCGCATCACATTGCAGGTTGGCCTGCTCAATGCAGCTGAGTCTACTACCGCCTGTGAAGTTGTTATTAGATATATCCCATCAGCTTTCAATATCGCTACTTACAGTTGTTTCCACCGGGAACGCAGCGACCAGCTTGACCGTTGGCGGCTGTGCAAGCATCCTGCTTCAAGCTTGTGTTGGCGACACAGCATGTACCGCTGGGGACAGGGCGGTTGTCGTTCTGGCGACTGATGAGAACATTGCTTCGAGGGGCATTGCGGATGCCCTCAACGTCCATGGTGCCGGCGGAGGCAAAGGCGGCGAGGCCGAGAATGGCGGCGATAGAGAACTGCATCTTGGATTGGAAAAGGTTTTTGGGGGTTGTTGTTTCTGAGTAATTGACTGTGGTAAGGAAGATAAAAGGTTGAGAAATAGACAGACCAGCCGACCAGCGGAAGAGAATTGAAAAAGTTGTTGAGATAAAAGTTGTTGAGTAGAGCACTGAAGAGGTAAGAACAAATCGAGAGCTACGCGTAGGTTTTATACTTTTCTCAAAGGGTGAGGGTTCTTGAGCGAGGCTCCTGTGATGCCTCTAAGCGTTTCCATTCAAAACCCTTGCTATTCCCTTGCCAAGGCCTCATTCAAAGGCGCTTACCATCACAGAACAGGTACGAGATTAGATGAGACGAATAATGCCTGGTGTTCAGGTTGCAAGCAATGAAACGGTTACATCTTTGGCCGGCCGTACTAGCCGTTTTGGGTTCAATCCCAGCGGTTTGCTTCGTTAAACGTCGGAGAAGCAATAGTCTTGGCGATATAGCTATGCTCACTAATCCTTTTCGAGAATGTATACAGGGGTTAGCAAGCGATAAAGTGGGTAAGGAGCTAGATCTCTAGACAGATCTGAAGTATCTCCTTGTAAGAGCATTTAGCCCAGCCTCAAAGCATGTTGTGTCGAAACTATCGAAACGCCTTGAGATTGTTTTATGTTCTGACAGCGCTTCTAGATTGAGCCTATAGCTTCCAAAAGCGATGTTCCGAGGCTGGAGGAACTCTGGGGCACAAAACAAACCAAGCTAGGCCTATTACTGCCTTAATTCCGTCTATAAGTATATCACAGGCAGATAAGAGGTTGCCGAGGCAGATATCCTTGAAGTTTATATACGAGAAATAATAGCTGGGGTAGAGGAGAAATGCTTACCGAGTTTGAAGATTGACTGGTAAGTGCTTTGTCCAGGCTCAAATCTACTGGAATAGGGTAACTTCGTCGAATTTGTAAAACGCATGCATCTTGTAGTAAATGACAAGAAGCAGGCTTAGCAGGACTTGTCTAAAGTGAAGGTTTGAAGGTGCCATGCTGTACAAGACCCTTATACACTTTGACGAGCAGCAAGAGTATCCATAACACGCCTTGAGATTATTTTATTTTCAGAGAGTGCTTCTGGATTGAGCCTATGGGTTCTAAAAGCGGGGGCCAAGGCTTGAGAAGCTCCTAGTTATAACCAAATTGTTCAGGAGTATATTAAACTACAGGGTAATAAGACTTGGGCAAATGTCCCCTTGTAAGGAGTAATAATATTCATTTTAATAATAATAGTAATAGTAATAACGTATACTATCCCCCTTTTACAGGTTATTAGTTAAGAGAATTGTAAACTTACTCAGGTTTGCAACCTTGTCTGCTAGAGATAATATACTACTACTCCCAATAATGTCAAAGATTCCGACCTCGCTTTGCATCTCCTTTACCAGCAAGTTGCGCATTTCTACTGCTGATAATTAGTCAACTTCTTTATCCATTACTTAGGACAGTCTCTCTTTAATGGCATTGGAAATGACATAAGAGGCCTGCGCCAGGTTTGTCAAAGATGCCAGTGATGCGCGCAGAGCCAAGGGCGTATCTGTATGGCCAAACCAGCCTGGCTCCAGTTCAGAACAACGAGTCGCTTAAATCTTGGATCCGAGAAATAAAACAGAAGGAGGAGTGAGTGTTTGGCAAGGTGGTCACCTGTCGCGTGGCCCGTGACAATTTGGGCGGGTATCTCGGGCGAATTACCAATTGCCAAGGTTGGATAATTGACGTATGACAATAGAAGTCAAGAGAAGAAGCTCCTCCTTATATATTCCAACAGTCCGCCATTTCCTTGAAATGCTAGTGCCCCGACGCTCTGCCACAAAGCCGACGTCGAGCACAAGATCCGGGTCGATACTTCTGAAAGCGAGACCATGCTGGCATCGGCAGTGCGCCAGGCTATCCATGGATGAATTTCAGAATGCAGAGTTCGTTTGTCTAGGGTTACCAGTAACACCAGTGATAGAGCTCAGGATAATGAGACATCCAGTTCACGTGGTAGAAACTGGCCAAGGTTCCAAGAACCTTGCGCTTTTGTTCGTAATGATGTTGAAGCCATCGTGTGCTATATTATAAAACATACCATTTTATGTTAGTGTGGAACGAAACTGGGAATAAGAGGCATCGCAATCAATTAACCATCACGGAGATTCACGGCTGCTTGTATACATTACAGCCTCTAATTTGGGGCAGGGAACTGCCATAATACTGTTCCAAAACGCTTGGGTTTGGCTCATGAAAGGACCGTTGCTCGACGCCTAGCGATTTGACGTCGCTGTATTCACAAACGACTTTAATCAATGTATCTAACCCTGCAATGCCTTCACTTCGGTATTTCCCTCTTTCTATCGTCGTCTTTACAAAGTACCTTGAGTAACAAAACCGTGTTGCTCTTTAATTTAAAAGTGCATTGACGTCAACCTTAAAATGGTTTAGCTGCTGAGGCGCGCACGGTTGTGATGATCCTTCATGGTAAGAGTCTACTGCGTACCAGGTCATCAGGTCATGTTTCTGAGCAGATACTGGAAGTGCAAACAGATAGCTCAGTTAGCAACAGCTGGCTCTCGCTGTCTCGAAGTGTGCTCTTTTGTACAAGAACAGCTCCAGATTCTCAGCAATTGAGCACCAAGCAGGCCACTAACGCAGATATGAATAAAAGCATAAATCACCATTGTTATTAAAAGAAGCTAAAGCTAGCATAAAGAGAAATCTGAAATTTTAAATAAAAGATTACATAAGGAAATACTAGGCTGTTGTTGCACTTCCACAAATCTTCCAACCGTAACTAGAGTGAATTCTGAGACACAACCATCGGCTGCAAAAAGAGTGAGCTTCGGCTCACCTTATTGCGGAACTAGTGGTATCAAGTTCTCCTCACTCGCCAACTTCCTCTACCTCTGCATCATGCTCACCCTTGATACTGTGGCCCTGTCGATTCTCCCAAGAGGTAGATGGGACCCAATGAACCGACTGGTGAGCGACGCTGACTTCTTCGTAAAGCTGATCAACTTGCTCCAAACTAAGCCCTTTTGTTTCGTAGATAAAGAACCAAACAAATACAATACCCAAAAAGCAGCAGCCAAACCAGACAAAGAAGATCTTGGACTGCAAGTTTGCGTTTCCTCTGCCATAGTTAACCAGGTATGGGGTAGAATACGCTAGAGCCCAGTTAAGTAGCCAGTTCGTCGCTGTCGTCATGCTGAGGGATTTAGCTCGTGTCTTGAGTGGGAAGATCTCTCCTGTAACGACCCAAACGAGGGGACCCCAAGTAGATGCAAAGATGGCGATATAAACGCAAACAAAGGCAACAGCCACTCGTTGCCCACCGAGACTTTTGACAAAAATCTCCCCACTATCATCATCCTGCCCGGTGGACAGAGTGCCACAGACAGCAACAATCAGTTGGGAGATGGACATCCCAATGGCGCCCCAGAGCAACATCGGTCGGCGCCCCCATTTATCGATAGCATACATTCCAGGCACTGTTGAAGCGACATTGATAGCCGAAGTAATCATCGAGATAACAAAGCCGCTAGACACGCCAGAGCTTTGGAAGTATTTGGTGCCATAATAAAACTACAAGACTGTCAGTTGGTTTGTAGCCTGAAAGAGGTAACCTTTTATGAACTTACAATAAAATTGATTCCTAAGGAACAGTCAGCCATTGTTCAAGAGACATTAGACGTTACCCGAGGCTGTGAAGGAGTTGAAGTATCATGTAGTGGACTTACCCGTAAGCTGCTGCAGCGCCTGAACGCCCATACCGGTGAGTTGCCTCTTGAGCATGGGAGGCTTGAAGCATTGGAGATATGACGACTGTCCAAGATTCAGCTCAAACTCGTGGTTTGCCAAAACCTCACTGAGTTCATTTGCAATCTCAGGGGAATCAGCTGGCAATCTTCGAAGTCGTCCCAGAGCCTTTGACGCCTTGTCCATCTGATTCTTCTTTACAAGAAACCGTGGAGTCTCTGGAAGAAATAACAATCCACCAAAGAGGATAAGAGACCAAGCAAGTTGCAACGCGATGGGAATTCTATAGGAGCCTGAATCTTCCCGATTTGAAGTTGCATTATTCACTACTGCAGCTAGAAGCAAGCCAATAGTAATAGCCCACTGGTAAGAGCCGACGATCGCCCCACGGATCCATTTGGGTGCTGTTTCGGACTGATACAGAGGAACTGAGAGAGTTAGTCCGCGCGGTACCGTACAATCAGATATAATGCATACTAGTAGCAGAGATAAGGCCAACACCAAAGCCAGCAAAGAAGCGACCTGCCAAAAACAACGGAATGTCGGTCGCGACGGTGTGCAGAACAACCCCAAGGTTGAAGACCCATGTCGAGATGATCAAACCAGCGCGGCGCCCAAGCCAGTCAGACAAGAGAGGCGAGGCAAGGGCGCCAAAAAAGGTGCCCGCAGAGAGAATAGACACGATGGCTGATTCTTGAGACGAAGTGATATTGGGGTTTCCCTTGACATCAACATAACCAGTGCTGAATTCGCGCTGCCAGTATGGCATAGCCAAAATACCACCGATGGTGCCAGTGTCGTAGCTGTAGAGCAGTCAGTTAGCTTACGCCTATGGAGAGGGAAAAAAAAAAAAGAGCTGGAGTACCCAAAGAGAACACCGCCAAAGGCTACAAAGAAGCCGACGGCGATGGCAGGCCAAGCTTTACCAACGTCATCTTGAGGCCTTCCAAGAGACATTTTGCTCACAAGTCTCATCTTGGGAATTTTGAAAGGGTGCTGAGGACTGCTGAGATCAAAGATAAAAAAGATAGATTTGCCAGGAAAGAGCTTTTGGCTGATGCTAGTTGAGGGCTGAAGTTGTAAAGACCATTGTAGCTGTGGAATCTACGCCCTCTTATAGATTTCTCAGAGCCCAAGGTTTGTCTTATCTTGGGCCGTATTCCAAAGATTGCACTTGAGGAGGAGGTGGAGCCAATATTGGCAACTTGGCCAGTCTCTCTGATGGCAGTGTGACTTTAGGAAAGGGTGACACAGTTGGAGCCTTTCTTCACATGTCTATCTACCCAGCTATCCATTGAGACCCACTGTGATTGTCTTGGGTGAAGAGCTGATCTGAGGTGGTGAAGTACCGGGAAGTATGATGACCCATCTCGGACATGTTGAAGCAATACAACGCCCCAAAAAAAAAAAGGAATCCATAATCTCTCGAATCACAGAGTAGTTCATCTATTGGTTCAAAAGGTCCTTCAAGCAAGCAAGGACTCCATACTACTTTGAGCAAGATAAGAAGCTTCTGCAGTAAAGCCGGGCGTTCTTGACCCCTGATTGTTTCTAGAATTCTTCGGTGAGGCCGAAGCTAACTTGAACCAATGTGTATCTATCATCTGCATCTCTCTCCTTACAATAATACAGCAGTGCTCAAACTTGGAACTAGGGATAGCATAATGATGGGTTTTAAACAAGAACTGTTTTACCTTGCCCATAGAGGAAGGTAGAAGTGGATTTGCAATGCAGCTTTAAAGCTTCCCCGCACAATCAATTAGATGCTAGTAGATTAGTCTGTGTCTGTGCGATGCACGCGGGCGTCTCAAAACAAGATTGATTGGTATCCTCTCAATCAATGCCGATCGTTCATGGATGCCATCCATTAGCGGACTAAATCTTATCATGGGATTGGGCGCCTCTGATGTTTGGATGCGCGATTAAGTTGTCGGCCCGCCTTCTATTTACCTTCCAGAAATCGGCTAGCAAACACATCGCTTAGAGTCCTGCACATGGAAGAGACAATCACTAATGTAACCGAGGATGCACTGCCCAATCACATAATCAACGGGGAGACTCTAAATGACGTGTCTCTCTCTAAGCTTGAGCAAGCTATTGATCTGTGCTTTCATCTCGTTTGCTACAATGATCAAAACTCTGTCAGCAACCATCCTGTATAATAATTCTGTTCCTCCGTGCATCACACCCACTTCGAGCCGTCCAATAATACCTTGGCCGTTGATCCTCCATCCCCTCGTAGCGCCCGCATATGATGCATAGTGCATGCGTGGACCATCTTGAGCTGCATCTCGCTCAGAGCCCTGGTCCCCTGGTCTAGTTGCAGTTCCCCGCACGCCTTCTCCGCAAACTCCAGGAAAAGGCTTGACTTGTGTTGCTAGGACACTCCGGACTCATACGTAGTAGGTAACAGTCAGTCCAGGGCATGGCTCCTGACTCCAAAGCGATAGCACTCAAGACTGTGACTTCAAGTTTTCATTCAGATATATAAACTTCCGTAGAACTGCCCTTAATGGAGGAATAATCAGGACAAATCAACCCCATTGCCCAGCTCTGAATATCTCTATCACTTAACACCCAATTGTCCATCAAGTCATCATGATCTATTCGACTGTTCTCTCGCTTGCTGCCACCTTGGTGACTGGAACTTCCCTTCCTCAGTTTAGAAACTGCCATATCAAAAGTTTTCCAGGCCCAGAGAACCCAAGTTTCGAAACTGGTCTTCTCAAAGGCTGGAAGGTCGTCAGTGGCACTGCGTTTGGCCAGGACTCCATCTCCAGCGATAGATCCTACTGGGATGGACCCTTTCATCAAGATGGCAAAAACTTCCTTCTTGGTACCAAGCAGGCTGGTGAAGAAGCTGTTGGTGAACTCAAGTCAAGCACCTTTAGAGCCAGTTCTGTCCTGAGTTTTTTGGTTGGAGGAGGCTACGACCCTGATCACCTCTACATTGCTCTTGTGCGAGACTCGGACGGAGAGACCCTTTTGAAGCAGACAGCCACCAACGATGAGGCTCTGATTCGTATTACCTGGGACACAAGCAAATGGCAGGGTCAAAAGGTGCATATACTTGTGCACGACAGCAGCACTTCAACTTCCTGGGGCCACATCAACATGGATGATGTACGCGTTGGCTGCCATGCTCTTGGAGATGGCAAAGACCTCTCGTTCAACATCCTCGGTCAGGAAAATCAAGTCCCTCAGAGCTACTCAGCTTGCTCCTCCTACGCTGCAGACCCCATCAGGCCACAGTACCACTACACACCTTATCAGGGGTGGATCAACGATCCAGCAGGGCTGGCCGAGTTCCATGGAGATCACCACCTCTTTAGTCAATATAACCCAGACGCTCCGCTATGGGGTCCGATGCATTGGGCACATGCCAAGAGCAATGATGCGGTTCATTGGCGCGAACAGCCGGTGGCTTTGTATCCTGCCAAAGCGAGCAACTTGAGTGATGATTCTGGCCGTTTTACTGGGAGCGGAGTCGTCGACAAGAAGAAGAATGAGCTGCGTCTTTTTCTGACTGACTACATCAATCTCGCTTATCATCCCGATGCAGTCCAGGAGAGTGTGATTACAGCATCAAGTAAACAGGGAATCAAGTTTGATCTTGCCACGAAACCTGTCATCTCTGGGCCTCCAAAAGGAGAAGATGCATTCTTCCGAGACCCCAAGGTCTTTCATGATCCGACCGACAACAAGTGGAAGATGGTCGTTGGCGCCACTAACGGCCAAAGTGGACAAGTCCAACTGTACGAATCTGACAACCTCGATTCCTGGTCTCATGTCGGCATTCTTTATGCCGGCGATGGCAGCACTGGAAAGTTATGGGAGTGTCCCAATTTCTTTCCCTTGGGAGACAAATGGGTTCTCTTTTACGGGGGCAATTCACTTGGTTGGTACGAGACTGGCACGTATAACGGCACAGCTTTCACGAGCGAGAAGCGCGGTCTCCTCGATGCAGGCCCTTCCAGTTATGCCATGCAGTGGTACCAGGATGAGGCAGGTCGTGATCTAGCCATTACATGGATGGCAAACTGGCCTAGTCCCAAGTGGCCAAGCCGCGTCAACGGATGGGCAGGGCAGCAGTCAATCACTCGCGAGCTGTTTATTCGCAAGGATGGAGGCTTGGGTCATCGTCCAATTCCGGAGCTAAAGACCCTTGCTTCTGACCCTGCCAAGAAAGTTGGACCTGCAAAGGTTACTAGCAAGGGTCTCCATGTTGGTAGTTCCAAAAGCGCTAGACTTACCCTTGTCGTTAATCTCGAGTCGTCGGATGCTACGTCCTTTGCCGTCTCACTCTTTGAGTCTGCCGCTGAATCTGTCGTCTTGACATTCGACAAAGGGGATGCAAGTCTCACTCTTGACACCACCAATGCTGGTTATGGACAGCCAGGCAAGTGGAAGGCTTCTGTTGATACTACTTATGATGAAAAGTTCAGTCTGGATATTTTCCTTGATAACTCTGTCCTTGAGATTTTTACTGGCGATGGAATTGTGTTTTCGGCCGCTGTCTTTCCAAGGTATCAGGAGTCGCAGGACATTAACATAGTCGCCAGTGGTGGTATATTGGCCGTCGAGTCAATTGCACTTACACCATTGGGCTCCAGCTGGTGTTAGTAAGAAACAAGACCTGAAGATCTTCTGTCTATGGGTGATACGGTTGGCGTGGTTTGCCGGAAATAATGCAGTTTTGAAGTGAGCTCTTATTCAAGTAATATTGCTGACCATATGAAACGAGTGGCGCACCCTACTTGATTCAATTTTGGGATGTAATGTGATAATATGTGGCGAATGCTCATCATTTTTCTCGTTTACGTTCCCCGCAACACGTGAATGTCTAGCCAAGCCAGCAAACCTTGGGCCCTAGAGAATGTGCATTAGTTCTCTACTAGACATGCGCCTAACTTGGACTAAATCGACCAACCATCCACACGGCGAGACTACTACTTTAGCAAAGGCGGGGTAAAAGAACAGAACAAACGGCTGTGCCCGTTGATCTCTATATTAATCCTGTCTCCACCCATAGCCTACCATTCTCTCCTCCTCATTGTTGCCCCCGTCCGTCCGTGGAACCACTCTCTTGCTCATGTCATAGCCCTTTGTGTCACAATGACAGTCCCCGAGGCATGGCCCTCGAGCCCAGCGAAACTCACTCTGGAAGCTTGGTCGCAGGGTTGCATGATTGGCGCTTTGATCATCATGATTGGTATCACCTTGGCTAATATGCGGAGTGGAGTGATGCTACATAAACTTATCTTGGCTGAGGTGAGCCACTGTTTCTGTCGACATCCGGTTGATATATGACCACTCACAAATCTTACAAGCTCCTCTTGGCCATGCCAAATGGATTCTTTACCTTTTTTGACCCTCCCATGTGGGGATGGTATCTTTCCTCGACTGCCATTCTTCTCATCATCTCTTGGAATCTGCACAACGTCATCGCTTGGATGAAGAACAAGCCCTTCCTGTCAAAGCGAAATAACATGATATATATCGGCACTATTATACTGGTTCAGCCCTACTGGGTCCTTGAAATATATGCCAACTTCACCTACTTTAATACTCCTGCCAATCACTTTTTCGTCTCAACACGACCGCTTGAGGCTGCTTGCCGGTATGCATCACTACTAAGAGACACTTTAACAACTTGACTGATGAATCATAGCGATCCTTGGTGGATCTTTACAGCTATTAATCTTTTCTGGAACATCAAATTCCGTTACGAGTTCACTCCTCTAGAAGTTATCCGCATTTCCCCCCGTTTCGGTCTTTTGCTCTTGAGCATGTCCCTCAGTATCATCTTCATCACTGTCGATATTCTCTCTGTTACCCCGGTTCTCCGGATCGGGTATATCAATCCCTTCTGGAAGTTTGCGTTTATCTTCAAATGCTTCACCGACACCATCGTTCTAGACGACTTCAAAACTGCACTGGATAAGCTAAGTCGATATAAGATGGAACAGAATTTTCCGCTTCCTTTTAGCAGACCCACCAGTCAGATACAGTGTCAGATACCAAGGCAAAGTGTACTAGATTTTGATAACGTCTGCCGTCATGAAAGCTTGAATGTGACGGTTGAGCACTTGGAAGGGGTGGACAGCCCTATGATTCGTGTTCCAGCACGGGCAGTAAAGACCTCAGATGCAGGGCTTTTGGGCAGAACATACTAAAGACCTAGCTTGGGCTGGGCTCTACACTTTTGTTCATTATTATATCCAAGCAAGAATAAATCTTGTAATTTGATGCCAACTGACGGTGTTGATATACGAGGGATCTGTGTGTCAATCCATTGTCTGATACTTTCTGCAGATTGTACCAACCATTGCTCGTGTCAGATTATAGATGCGACTAGAAAGCTGTGAGCTTTGACTCCAAGGACCTCGTTGATCATGCTCCAAGTCAGCTAATAACACTCAAACTGAGCCAAGCTGACCTGGCTTCCACTTTGGTAGAATTTTCACCATGAGATATTTTCACGGTTGCATGAAAATATGTGACTAGAGGAGTGTTTTTGAGAAGCTCTGGTGAATAATAATATGTCGACTTGATAATAAGTCGATAGTGGTAATATTAACCCGAAACTATTTGCTACTGCCAGCCTGACTAAACGACACCAATTCAAATTTCCCTTATCTGACACAACATGAATACCGCACGCCGCTTTATTCGGGTTGGTTAGTCCCGATGATACAGCCATACCGTCATCCACAAACATCTCCACTGAGTTCCAATCTATATATATCGCCAGATTCACCGTATGTGTTCCTGAAGGATTTGGTGCCGTTCGTATAGCGTCATACGTTTTCTTAGGACCGTCTGCGAAAGAATCCGTCGCCGAACCATCCGAGTCTCTGACCAGAAATACTGTGGAATCTACGGTTGTACTGAAAGTCCCATCGGTTTTGATGCGAAAGCAGACTTCATGCCGTTGTCGCCATCCCTCTTGGAAATAGTGGCACGGATGACACAGGCGCCCTCTGCAAGGTTGCTTGGGAGAGATGCAGTTGCGGGATCCGTCGTGAAGTCTTGTAGTTTACGGATTCGGGAGGTTCGGCACCTTTACAATATTCTCTTGGTCTGCTGACCAAGGTTGGAGAACCATCCATAGTCTTGAGCTTGATCTCCCGAACAAGGCTGGTCTGACCCTCGAAGTCTCCATAATAAGGCAGAGTCGCAGCGTAGTCCCAGATGTTCATCCAGGCAATGGCGTAACGACTGCCGTATCTATCATTTGGGTTATTCGCTCTAAGCAAATATTATAGGACACACTAACGAGCGGAATGCGACAAATGCGACCAGATTGCAACCAACAGACAGACTGCCAGTAAAATTAAAGTAAGCATCTGATGTGTCTCATCTATTAAGTATCACTTGTTCAACCTGTGCTGGAGAGGCTGGATGAAATAAGTGATGTGCTGCAGTATGACTCTAAGGTCATCACACATCGATACTTTCATAAGACTTTCAAGCCTAATGTGACTCTGGAACCTGTCGCGACTGGCGGTGCTTTGCTCGGGAGTCGACTGCTTCCTGCGGATGCATTGATGGATACGGAGAGACTGGCCGAGGTATTCCGTGAGATTGGCCCAACCATGGACCTCGACGTGGTACGTGGTCATCGGAAGAACGCCCAGGGAAGTAAAGAATAACGGCTAAGATGAGAGTTTTACCGTTGCAAGGCGGTGGATAAAAGGTTGAGTAGAACATATGAAATGGCTTAAAGACTTCGGATACCTCACATCCCGCCGGTCCCCCTGGGGAATGCTATACTTGGTGATGAAGCCGTAACACGAGTTCAGCGTGATGAGCTTCTCTTCGACCTGCCTGAGGTCCTTCAGATCCTTGGGAAACATGTGCTTGCATCCCAGCTTGGTGTGCAGCTGTATGGCCGAGACAAGGCGCCTCCTCTCAATTGTCTTACGGAATCCGTACGTCCATGTTCTTGAGATAAGAGAGTCTAGTTTACATCAGGAATCATGAACAGAGATTTCACGCAGTCCGGTTTAGATCAGAGCGCAGCTAGGTTCGTTTGATGTTCGCAAGTTTGGCTCAAACGATCGCAGGCCACTAGAACGTAGCTTCATTTCATATTCTATCGGTAAATGCCGGCCGCCTCCTAGGTGATGCGCAATAGCTGGCTGTTTTCCCCCAGTGATGTGGAGTAGTGGTGGAATACCCATCTCTGCGACGACAATCTTCTTGCTGACAGAGGCAGAAGACGTGGCCGCATAGGCATCCATGCAACATAAAACCAGCCGTGTATGCTGACCTGCTACGACAGGTTGACATCATTTTCGATGCAGGCGGTGGCTTGACGACGTGCAGCAGCCAAGCCACCAGACTCTTTAGACACACGCCTTGTATAAAGGCAACCCTTGGGCCACTTTGCCGGACGAGTTTACGTCAAGTAACCCTGATAAAGCTTTAAATATAAAGTTTGATATACTTTTACTTGGATTTTAAGTACTTATGTAGTAAGATAATATCGAAACAACTATTGTCTGTTTGTCAACGTAACTTGTGTGAGGCAGATGGTTATAGCTAAGGCATTTACATCCCCTATACGGCCACCTCGCCTTGTGTTTGGATATAGTACCTCGTTTCCTATTGCATCTTCCCTATCACCATCCTGATAGGTTCTATTCAGGCGATCAGCTTACGAGCCTATACCCGACTTGTGCTGCTCCCCACCTTATTGAGGTTAAGTCAGCACTCAGCCCCAAGGACTACCAACTTAACCGCAATTGGTACAAATCGGCCCCTGTTGACCCGGGCTTACACCTGACTACGCCCCTCCGGCCTATGCAAGCCTTTCTTGGCCAAAGTGACATCTGAGATCAACCATTTATCTCGCTGCCAAGTGCCGAAACGTTCTCAACTTTCCGCTTTTCTCGCTTTTATCGCTTAGACAGTTTTCATGATGGACGCTCTACTATCATCCCCAGAGTCTTCGATGCTGCAGCTCGATGACTTCAACAACAACACCCAGTTCTCAAAAAGCCCATCACGTGAGCACTCGTCCTCTGACAACTCTGCTGACGTATCGGCATCCGCCTCATCTTCCTCTCCTTCGTCGCTAGTACCTGGTCGTCCTCGTCGCAGACCAATTCCTTGCAAGGGCCACACCAAATCAAGACGAGGATGCTTCAATTGCAAGCGCCGTCGCGTTAAATGCCTGGAAACAACACCAACCTGTGATAACTGCTATCGTCTTAACCTTCGCTGCGAGTATCCTCAAACTTCAGATACGGGGCTTATGTCCCTACCTGCGGCCCGGCCTACCCAGCCATTGTCTCAAACGCAGCTTTCTATGATTGACTTGCGCTTTTTTCACCATTTCCTCCTTCACGCGTACCCTGGTCTTCCTATTCAAGGCGAGGAGGTGTGGAGAGAAGTTGCACAGTATTGCCATGGTGTAAGCACTTATATGCAGCAGATGCTCCGAGGCACCTACTGATAATAACTAGTTTGACTTCCTGGCTCACGCCATGCTTGCCGTTGGGGCTTCACATCTCGGTCTCTGCAATGGCACCGACTACAGCTTGGACGCCATCTCGCATCGCGTCAGAGCAATCAACTCGCTCAACTCTGCTCTGAGCACTCCGTGTCAGACCAAAGAAGGGGGTGATGCTCGATTCGCCACCTTGATGGCTCTGACCTGGCAGTCTTCTTACATGGCTGATGGGATGCAAGAGTTCTTAACCATGCTTCGCGGCTGTACTATCGTTGCCAACAGCTCCCTTTTCCAATTTAAGGACTCGGCTTTTCACATGTTCTCAATAGATAGACATGTACAACGCGTTATTGATATCAACAGCGGATTCGATACAAGTCTATCTGACCATGAAGCCATTGCTGCTGGTATTGAATCTCTGAAAGCTATTGCGCCTCTGTGTCAAAACATGCTCGAGATCAGCTTCATAGCAAGTCTTCAGCGCATTCTCAAGATGTCGCGGTCAACATGTGTCGGTGGTGGGATGCCATATTCAGTGCCATGCCGCAATGGGTGAGCATTTTGCTGACTTCATTTACAGCTTTTGGCGCCGTTTGTCGCGCTTACGAGTTATTTGGAGACGCCAGCGCTTCTGACTTCCTCAGAATTTCAGATCCCGACAATCACGTGGCCCAAATCATCATCTCCCATTTCTTCGTCATTGAGTATGTACTTGCCTCTGTCGCTCTCGCGCCAGTATCGCCATCCTTCCCCTTTCGCAAGACCATAGTTACAGCCTGGATACAACGAGTGAAGCGACAAGTCCCGGCAAGTCACAGACTACACCTGATATGGCCACTCGATTTCATTATAAAGGCAAACAGTGATTAGGGGATAAACTCTTACCAACTAGGAATACTGTTATATTTAGAGTTTGACGGAAGTGACTACCTTTAGGCGAATTAGGAAAAATCATTACAGTTTCGTAGATGCCTTATAGAAGGAGTAAAACGCGGCTGGTGTTAGTGTTGATGTTGTAGTAGATCAGGACGTAGATTATTTCCCAACTAGGCAAAATAAATGGCCGAGACCTGGCACTGCCGAGTTCAACTTCAGCTTTTGGCTGGACGTATCTGATCTGCGCTTGCATAGCCCTGACAGGGTAAAAATATAAGGCCAATCAAAGAGTTCGTCTTACCACTGGACCTCTGCCAAGAACGCCCGGTTTACTCGAGTAGTTGCATCGCCACCCAATTCAGCTCTTTCAGAACAAATTGTTAGGTGCCGCCATCATTGTAGTCGAGCGCAAGATCGAGTATCGTTAGCGGTCAGAGAACCAGCTTGCGGTGACGACGAGTCTCTTAGATCCTGCGAAAGGCCGGCGCGAAGGGGCGTCGATTGTCCAGATTCTCAAACGTGGTTGGATCCCTGGGGCAGAGAAGCTAGACAGTAGAGTACCACGAAGGACTGATAAATACGACCAATACGTTTCCAGCCAAACACGAATCGTATTCAACACGAATCATATTCACGTTCGGCTTTCTACCAAGTCAAATACCCATATCAAGAATTTTTATGCATTAGTCGTATGTGCTTTACTTTCTTCAATCACTCGTTCGTGACCACTCATCTAATAATGACAGAATTATTTCAGATTCTCAGATTCTGTCGTCTGGAGGCTGGAAGCTATTATGAATTTCATGGTAACCAAGTGACAAAATAGCAGCCCGGCCTTATGACCTTTTCAAGGTTTGAATACTCGTTCTGGCAAGAAATATATTCGAGGACCATTTGACCATTACTACAAGGCGTACCCGAGGTTGACTTGGACGGAAGCCTCGGTATTAGTGACATCTCTCTCTCCCTTTTCCCCGAAAATAAACAACGTGAAATTTGCGTAAAATGTGGCTGCTTACATGTCTCACCTTTGAATTGCCGTGTTTTTCTAACCCCCCTGTTTTTTAAACACGCTACGAGAGGTACAGTACTTTAAATAATTGGGGCGTGACAATCCTGCCAAACTAAGTTTGAAGATCAAGGCTGACATGATGTAACCCTTTTAACAACTGAGAGCTTGAACTTTGTTGCATGAAATAACCCTCCACCAATTATCAAGCTTGACGTGGCATTACTACGTAGTATACTTGGCATGTTTCTCTTGAGGATACTTATTCACACGTAGTATATCTCATAACCTTGTTAATTAGCATGCAAGGATAAATAGTCAGATTCTATCGTGGCTCCACATACTGATGCATTACCAATAGGAGAATGCTCTCAACTAGATCAGCAAAATCAATTCAATCGTCACAGGGCTGCATGTGGGTCTCCGACATTAAACGGAGGAGAATGGCAGTGCACATAATAGATCTGCAATCGATGGACTCGTTGTGCCAGGACGAGCCTACTGTAGGTAGCTACATTTGACCACTTGAGAGGGACTTCCCAGACCCGTAACCTTTTAAAGGATGTTTGACAATATATATGTCTTATAAACTTAACGTTGAGCTCAAGGCAATAAGTACTTAGTAGCTTTTTCATTAAAACCTATAGAAGTAAGGTCAGTTAATAGAGAAAGCTGATTTACAAGTTAGATATTGCATTACCCAATAACAAGCATACTGTTTAGCTGAGGCACACTCGAATTTTTAGCAACATATAGAAACATGTGCTGTGTAACCCTCCAGAGAAAAGCAGTTGGATTATAGTGCTGATACATTTGATGTAATTGACACGTAAGTGAATCTATGTAATTTGGCGAAAAACATATACTTGAATTTTTTTTCAGCTTATCATAGGCGGCTCAGCCCATGCATCGTGCGCATAAGCCGGAAATCTTGCTGTTTTTGTCTCTCCTTCCATACATACTAGGAAGGCGGTAAATTGTATTGGAACTTTTTCAAGACAAAAAGGCCAAGGCCAGCGGCTGAAGTAGGCACGATGTAACAGAAAACAACACATAAGGCCCTTTTGCATTGCGCTAGTGGAACTTGGGCCAAGGAAAGGCCAGGGAAATATCACGATTGGACTGGTGATACAAGCTCAAGTCAAATATAGTAACTGTCATCGGGTCAGCAAGCCCAAACTCCGTGTCTATCTTTCCTTTATGAGACACGGCACTAGGAAGTGCCGACTATTTTGTATATATACGCGGAAAATATGTAATGTTGCCATACGAATATTTAGTATCGCGATACTCATGCAAGTCGGGATGGTCTAGTGTTGATCATGTTACAGTTACATGTGCCCGCACAGCTGACTGTATTTGGCAAGGTGAAATTAGTTTCTATATCGGCTTGATACAAATTGTAAAAGTTAAGCAAGCAAAGCGTGACCCTTTGTCGCCTGCTTTTTACATATATAAAGGCTAATACCCTCCGGCTGTCAAGAAACCTCATCTCTACAAGCTTAACTATCAATCCAACAAAACCACTATCGACCAAGTCAACACTCTCCTCAACAAGATCATTCAAGTAAGAGCAGCCCCATAGACCGAATTCTACAAATGTTCTTGGAACATGCTTACTAACAATACTAGAGCATTTCGGTCACAATGGTCAACCTGCTCCACGTCGTTTATGCCTTGTCCGTGGTAACTGGAGTACGGGCCTGCGAGAGAACCTGCTCTGCTACTGGTGACAGTGGTTCCACTTGCAGCTACATCTGCAATCAGGCATGCCCCGACGTTCCTGCGCACGAAGCCAGAAACAATTTCCTGGCGGCTCTGCAATCAGGCGGTAACTCATGCTCCGCGGTGGGAGTAAGTGGCGTTAATTGCCAGAAGACTGCTAGCTTCGGAAGCTGCTATGATCACTATTGGCTATGCGGGGACTGCTAGATTGTCACCATCGGTGGCGTTTAAGAATCTGAGGGGTTGTGAGGAACTGGAAATTCCCTATCAATTTGTATATAGGCAAATTTAGGGAGTTCAAGCCAATATATTCAAGTTCAGTTTCTTAACATGAAGCATTAATTCTTATTAAATAACTATAAGATCTTGACTATAGATAAGATAGGCCAGGCTAAGATAATAGTTTAGTAAGTAAATTAAGCAATATATTATACAATTAAAGCGCACTTTAGGTTATATATAGTTGCAATAGCTACATAGTACCTTGATTTGAAAAACTTCTAAATCCTATTAAGATCCCCGCAATATCATTCTAAAGGTTGCACGGAAGACCGAGTTTAAATAAATAAAGAGGTATTTATTATCCGTAAATGACATGTCAAATACAACGGAAACAAGGGGAGGTCAATACCAAATTCACAACTTAATCCTCCTTTCAAAATTGAATACTTTTAAGACTTTTTTTTTTTTACTCCAAATAAAGTCTTCATGCCAACCCTCCTTGAGGATTCTAGCCTCGCGCGCCCGGAAGTTAATTGGTTTTGCTTCGAGCCATCCCTTTTGGGCGCAGAGGGTCGTCCTCTGTCCGGTCAGCAACCACATCTTCCTCTGACTCTGTGGGCTTAGGACCTGAATCCCCAGCAGGCAATCGGATCGTGTGGTGCTTCTCTGGAGGAAGTGGATCTTCTTCCGAGCGATCCGCGACGACATCCTCCTCGCTCTCAGTCGGTGTACCGTAGTTAGCCTTTTGCATCGTCAATAGCCATGAAGGACCAGCTGAAGCTTCGTAGCGGTGTGAAAGCGCAGAGTCGCTGCCTCGGGCCACAGTATGTAAATAGCTCCGGTTTCCTATCCTAGCTGCGCGGCA